>JAHBCN010007282.1:0-44285 GCA_019359885.1 Listronotus oregonensis | reverse complement strand
ATACGGAGGGTTCCCATATCACCTTATAGCATCGGAGCCAGGGATATCTTTTTGTACAATAATAACAATATTAATAATAATTAAATAATATTTTTGACACTTTTTAAGAACACAATAAAATATTCAGCGTTTTTATAAGTCATTAATTAAACCTGTAAATTTCATTATTTTGTATTTTACGCCAAAAAATCTTAAAAATTTTTTTTATTTCAATTTTTTTTTTTTAACAAAGCAAAAATTTTAAATTTTTTCTCATTTCTCATTTTGCGTAATAACAGATTTTTCTCCCAAAAAAAAACTTTAGGGGATTATTTTATAAGTAATATTCGAAAATAATAAATTTATATTTTGGGAAATTTAAAAAAAAGTAATTTAATTATGTATTTCTTCGATTATATATTGTATTTTTTAATTCTTCGAAAAAAATAATTAAATTTATAACAAAATTTACATTGTTACGAACTTGAATACTTTTTAAATTATGCAATATTTGGTTTTACCTAATAAAAATTTTATTTTAATTTTGGGTTTTTAATACAACTCATTGGTCTAAAAATTTTAATTATTTTTTAACCGTAACAGGGTTCGGGGGAGTGTGAATTTTAATGAAAAAAGTTGTGGTTAGTTGTCGTTAGTGACCTCTGAAAATATCATAGATAGAAAAATGTCCGCAAGGGCTTGAAAACGGTCCTTTAAGAGCCCAGAAATCGGTTTTTTCAACGATTTTGGCCGATATCTCCCGAAATATGACACTTACGCAATTCACGTTTAGACGAAAATAAAAAGTAGTTCATTAGCTGCAAAAATACTTTTGTCAAAAATTTGATAGTTTTTGAGATAACCGTCCATAAACGCACCTCGTATTTTTGACCTGTCCCGCATCTTGAAAGACGCTCTAAGCTACTTACACTTTCAAGCGAACGAACAGATTTTTAAATTACTTACGTAAAAATGCATATTTTTTATAAATCAAACTTCACATAAAAGAAGAAAGCTGTAGGTGTAATATTTTGTTATTGTTTTCTTTTTTTTTTTGTTTCTCTAAAATATTTAAACTCGAGCCAAAGTTAGTTTTTGCTCGATATTTTGCCTCTTCTATCAATCTGTTCATATTTTTTTTATAAAGAGTAATTTCACCGAATTCTTTTGGATAGTGGAGCTTTTGAAGGTGTTGAGTACATTTCGAAAGATTCAATAAATATTTTTTGTGTATTTTTATAAACAACGTGTTTTTCTTAGAACGGTTTTTTTGGAGTTTTCAAAAATGCTCGGGTCTACCGGGAATAAATAAATATTCAAGGACCATATCGGCTAACAATGCACATCATTTGAAAGCTTAGATTGTCCCCTTCTAAATGGCACTCTTTTTTAAGTTTTTTAGTTTTCCGGAAAATCAGGAAAATTCTCACCCCAATAAAAACTCTGAGCTTTCAAAGGTGTACATTGAAAACCGATATGGTCCTTGAATCTTTATTAATTCCCGATAGACCCGAGCATTTTCGAAAACTCCGGAAATCCAAAAAAAAAACATCATAAAAAAACACGTTGTTTATAAAAATATTTATTGAATCAGAATGTATTCAACACCTTCCAAAGCTACATTTTCCAAAAATATTTGGTAAAATTACTCTTTATAAAAAAAATTAAACAGATTAATAGGAGGGTCAAAATATCGAGCACAAACTAAAGGTATGTTTCCTTCCATGCGGCTAACGCACTACATTATCTGCAAAGCACTCCTACTCATGTTTTTAAATGTGCCTGGTTTGTTCCAAGCGGCCCGTCGTATGCGTCCGCTGTCAACGACTGCGATTGATGCGACTGGACTGCTGAAGAAGCAGTGTAGCCGCAGTCATGTCTGCGACTGATATTTTGTTTGTGTTGTTTTGTGTGTAATGTCCGGTGTTTTTTTTAATTGTTAAAAATTGAAACTTTAGTTTTTAAATGAGGTCCTGGATTTTTTATTACGTATTTTAAGAGCTTTTAAAATCCCAAATCCAATGATGTTTCGCACTTATTCAAAAAAATCAGTTTAATGTTTTCCCAAAATATATTGTCTGACTCTATCTAACATATGGTTTCTTATGAAAATTGCCATTAATATAAATTTTTCTAATAAGTGCAATACATTATTGGTTTTGGGAACTTAATAGCTCCTAAAATACATAAAAAAAAATCCAGGGCCGTATTAAAAAAAAAACAGTTGATGATGGCAGCTCAAAGACGAAACGTCAGTGTATAAATCTAATAACACTATCTTGTAGAGCAGAAAAAGTAGCAATGGCAATATAAAAGTTATTTTGTTACATCCATTCAAATAAAGTCATAAAAAAAATAAAAACGGAATCGCGAATAATCGGTTTTTTCCAAAAGTAAGTATTCGAAAATTTTAAAGTTCTGAAGTGGCATTTTGATTAGCATCATATTGCACAACTTTGCCTTCATTTAACCGACCTCGTATATCTTCAAGTTTCCGAAATCCTAATGATAAGACTCGAATTTGGTACACCCTGTACAGATTTACCCTAATACAATGGCTAATTTTTTTTCTGGGGTTATTGGATATCCAACTCTGTTATCTGGCTCGGAGTTTATATCGTCTTTTATTAAGTCAAGAATAAAACTAAACTCTGCTTTATTTAGGCTAAAATATTTTCTAAATTTTACTTCATCCTGTTTCAGATGTCGATTTATTAATGTAGTATAACAAGCCTCATCGCGTCTTTGCTGAAATATTGGATTTATAAGGGCATTGCTATGTTTCAGGTTGGCTAATTGTAATAGTATTTTGTCATTCTCTTTTTCCTCTAATAATAAATATATTGCTAGATCATCCATCACGACTCTTACCAAAGATTATTCCCTTTACACTAATAATTTTTTATCGCCAGTTTGAGCCGCGGTCCTAAGAAACCACCTGATTAAAGGGCGGCCGCATGCGTTAGTCGCATTGCGTTAGTCGCATTGCGTTAATCGCATTGCGTTAGTCGCATGCGACGGACGCGTGGAAGGAACCAAACCTTAACTTTGGCTCGAGTGTTCAATATACTAGAGAAACAAAAAAAAAGGAACAGGAAAAAGATGTTTTAGCTACAAGTTCCTTCTTTCATATGAATTTTGAATCACGCCAAAACATGCATTTTTACGGGAGTAATTTAAAAATTTTGTCCGTCTGCTTGGAAGTGTAAGTATGCGGGGCAGATGCAAAAAATACGCTGCGCGTTTTAGGCCGATTATCTCAAAAACTATTAAACTTTTGACAAAAGTGATGAAAATCATTTTGGCAGCTTATAAACTGCTCTTTATTTTCGTCTAAACATGAATTGCGCAAGTGTCATATTTCGGGAGATATCGGACAAAATAGTTGAAAAAACGGATTTCCGGGCTCTTAGGCGAACATTTTCCTATCTTTGATATTTTTAGAGGTCAATGTAAACATTAATACCTGCAAATTCAAAAAAAAAATTGTGATGGCCTAACCTTCCTTTACTGTACAGGGTGAGTCAACGATAGAGTAAAGTTCATTATTTCATTGGTTTCAAACGTTATGAGAAAATAGTAAATACAAAAGATGTAAAGATTCTTAGGATGCACAATTTAAAATTATTTTAAAGTATACAGGGTGGCTCAAAAAAGCGTGACGAATAAAACATACATTTTTTAGATCTTACAAAAACCCACAACTTTTATTAAGTATGTCATATACCTATTTTTAATACTTTGCGATTTATTTTAACTTTTCCAATATTTACCCTTCTTTCTGTCTAAGACTATTGCTATAACATTAGTTGGCCATGACAAAATGACATTGTCAAATTTTAACCTGACATCTGAGTAAATAAATTCCTAAAATTTATTGTGGTGTCAGTAAATTTAAAAAAAATAAGTATGGATTTTCTTAAAGCTGAAATAATTGATAGATTTATATACTGGGTGAGGCGCAAAGAAATTCTTTGTTGGCGTAAGACTTTACAAGGCGAAGTACCCTAATAGACGTGTACCGACTAGGGCAATCTCTTCAGTGTTTAATGGAACGGTTTAATGCTAGTGGTAGTATTGAATATTGAAAAAACGGAATGCTACCAATGAGGAAAAAGAATTGGAAATTTTACTTCAAGTTCAAGATAATCCCCAGGTCAGTAGCCGTCAAGTAGCTAGCTTTATGTGATACATCCCAATCTACCGTTAACCGCACCACTAGAAAACACAAATATCATCCTTCCACATGGAACTACACCACACTTCTAGACCGCGATTTTGAACAAAGGGTAAACTTCTGCACCGTTATAAATGAAGCAATGAGGCCTATCCAAATTTTTTGTCTAAAAATAATGTTTTCCGATGAAGCTACTTTTCGCAGTAATGGTGCAGTTAATCGTCATAACATGCACTATTATTCAACAGTTAATCCAGTCTGGGTACGGGAAGTGCAAAACCAAAACCATTGGTCACTTAATGTGTGGTGTGGAATAAAACACTTTAATGTTATTGGACCATATTTTTTCGCGAAACAGTTAACTGGCCTAGATATTTAAACTTTTTGCAGAATGATTTACCTCAACTTCTTCAAGAATTTGATAACATTGAGATCAATAAATGTGGTTTCAGCAAGATGGAGCTCCTCCGCATTACCATCGAGAAGTTCGAGAATTTTTAAATTATCTTACCACAGAAATGGATCGGTAGAGGTGGATTCATTGGATGGCCCCCTCGATCATGTGACTTAACACCACTAGATTTCTTTTTGTGGGGATATGTTAAAGATCGTGTTTATGTGAATCCTCCTACAACACCAGAAGATATGGAAAATAAGATTCGGGACGCGTGCAGGAGAATAACACCGTTTATGCTAAGGAACGTCCAAGAAAATATACGAAAAAGGCTAAACATGTGTATCCAAGTAGAAGGGCATATTTTTGAACATTTATTGCGCCATAATAATAATTAAAAATAAGTTAATTTGTAGTAATAGGTATTTATTATTATTTATTTTTTCTGTAAATTTTAAAAATTTTAAAAAATGGCCAACTAATGTTATAGCAATAGTCTTAGACAGAAAGAAGGGTAAATATTGGAAAAGTTAAAATAAATCGCAAAGTATTAAAAATAGGTATATGACATACTTAATAAAAGTTGTGGGTTTTTTAAGTCTTTCAGAAAAAATAATAATATATATGGTGCGCCATTTAAAAAAATCGAGATTTTTCAATTTAAAATGATCCAAATATATTCGTTTATTTTGAACACCCTGTTGCATCTAATTAAAATGCCGTTGCATATATCTTTTACGTCATCTTCGAATAACGCTAATATCAAATATGAGCGATCTACCTTCAAAAATAATGGCGCTATCCTAATTTTTTTTGCAAGTGTGAAAATTATTTTCTTTTTAGAATAATTGAAATATTAGAAAAACTATTAGGTTTAGGTATGCAATATTATTAATAAAAAAGTTGAAGAATTTTAAAAGGAATTCAAAACAAAATTTAAAAATAGGGTGTTTCATTTAAAAAATGTATATTTTATTCGTCACGCTTTTTTGAGCCACCCTGTATACTTTAAAATAATTTTAAATTTGCATCTAAGAATCTTTACATCTTTTGTATTTACTATTTTCTCATAACTTTTGAAACCAATAAAATAATGAACTTTACTCTATCGTTGACTCACCCTGTACTATACGAATGAAATATCACACATTAGGGATACAACACATTAGGCACTTAGAAAAAGTACCCACCAAACAAATAAGAAAAATAAAAATACCCCATTTTACCTCTACCGAAAAAAAAATTCACTATTCGAATCGTTCTTTTTAGGGTATCTTAAAAAACACCAAAATAAAGATCTTTATAAAAATTTAGCCTGGTCAAATTTGTTTGAAGTCTAAATGCTCATTTATTTAGCTAGTTCTAATATATAATTTTTTGTTCACATTTTTTTGCCTTTAAGTTAAATATACAAACGCTACCAACATTAAATGGAATATTTTGAAAAGCTGAAAATACACTCTGACAAAAAACCATAGCTTTAATTACAAAACTTTGTCGGCCTCAGGAGCAGCCAGCTTTTGTTTTTACAAATTATTTTAGCATTTAGTGAAGCTAAATTCTGCCAAGTAAACAATGACGTTGGTATTAATAGAGCAACGGCCACCTAAACTCTGAAGCAATTTGCCAAAAGCCATGTTGGGCTTATTATTTTTCATCGACTAAATTTTAAAATCTAATAGCGATGAAAAGATGATTTAGTCAACAATAATAATAACCTTAAAAATTATAGTGTATATCCAAAATAACTTACGAACGAATAAAAAAAAAACAAGATAGACCTTTAAAAAATAAAATGCTCTACAAAAAAGGTTTTCTAATGTTTTTACATAAAGTTACTTTTTTAAAGTTTATTCACAATTAAAAATGAAGGAAAAAATAAATTCTTTACTCAATGGAACAAATTACTGTTATATATCATCAAAAATCGTCATTTTATTAATCTTATCACTTAAAACATCTAAAGTTCATAATATAGCCAAACCTATTATGTTTTTTTTTTATTATTTTGGGACAGTCCACAAAGGCTGATGTCTAACTACTAACGTACCGTGGGTGTCTTAAGTGTGGTGAGAGGGAGTTTGTTCACACGGGACTTAATTATTTGGAGATTGCAAGGGAAAGGAAAAACTTCTGCGGGCAGCAGGTTCCATAGTCTTGACGCTCTAGGGATGAAGGGACAAAGAAGGCGGGAAGTTCGGGGCCTCTCTAACTAAACTGTAAAAGGATGCATAAAAGTTGCACTACGTGTTGCTCTGTTGGACTGCTAGAGAAGGAATTATACTGACCAACTTCTCTGGGAAGCCGTGAAAATACTTATAGAAGAGCGACAGATCCCCTACAGCTCGACAGTGGGCAAGAAGAGGAAGGAAGCTTTTCTGTAAGCGTTGGATAATTAAGAAGACAAACGGCTTTTCTTTGAATGGAGTCCAGAATGCTAAGTGTTTTAGAGAACGCCATTCCCCAGATATGAGAACAATATTCTAAATAGGGTCTGATTTGGGATACATACAGAGTGTACAGATTTAAAAAAGTGAAATATGTTCTGCCTCAAAAGAGAAATCTAAGCTTTTTGAGGCTTTGGATGTAATGTGTTTGTGCCAGTTGAGGTTATTCTCAAAAGTAACGCCGAAAAGATTAAACGACCCTTTGTTCTGCAGAACTTGGCCGCTAATATGTAAGGTATGAACATTGGCAGACTTTTTTCGCGACAGCGAACATGACTGTGTTTTCGAGGCATTAAACTGAACAAGATTTTTGGCGCCCCAATCCAAGATTACTTTGAGGTCTTGTGAAATAGATATCTGCATTGACCTGTGCTTGTTTTTCAAATCAGAATAACATGGTGGCTTAAGAAATTGAATACCAGAGTGGAGGGTACTATCGTCAGCAAAACTATGAATGGGATTGATTGTGGAAGAAAGAAGATCGTTAATGTGTAGAAGAAACAGCGTGGATGCCAGCACTGAGCCCTGGGACACCCCAGCATTAATTTGGTAGAAGCTGGAAGAATGACCATCCACAGTAACTGATATACGTCGATCAGAAAGGAAACGGGAAAACCAAGCTTGCCTAATAACTGTTTATTTTATGAAAACTTAGTTTATATGTCTTAAAATAATAAGAAAATTACAATTATTTTGCTTCACAATTAAAAATAATTTATTGACAATATTTTAATATATTATTATAGTATTGTTCTAATTATAATATACGAATTTGCATGTTTCAATTTCATTCCGCTTTTCCTTAAGTTTTCAAGTAAAAATATTCCTTCATCTCCTTAATGACCGCAGTGTCTATTACAAACGCCGACCGCGCAAAACCGACCTTAAATTTTTCTTTTCAATAATGTGTTATTGTAAATATATTATTTTTAATAGTAAAATAACATAATCGTGGTTTTTTAATTATTTTAAGACATTAAAACTAAATTTTCATAGAATAAATAGCTATTAAGGAGCATAAGTTTGAACTATTTTAAGTAATTAGATTAAGAAATATATATATATATATATATATATATATATATATATATATATATATATATATATATATATATATATATATATATATATATATATATATATATATATATATATATATATATATATATATATATATATATATGTATTATATATATATATATATATATATATATATATATAGATTAAAAATATATATATATATATATATATATATATATATATATATATATATATATATATAATATATAATATATATATATATATATATATAATATATAATATATATATATATATATATATATGTATATATATGTATATATGTATATATATATATATATATATATATATATATATATATATATATATATATATATATATATATATATATATATATATATATATATATATATATATATATATATATATATTTCTCTTTTGGTTCATCCTGTGCAACAAATTTTGTAAAAATACAATTTCCTGAGAAAACAATCCTTAAAAAGTTTTCTATGCGGTACAACCCTTACGGCAGGCAATATATATTACGAATATTTCTGTATTAAAAAGCTAATCCTCGGCTGTATTCATTTAGTTTGAGTTTTCATCAAAATAAAAACGGTCGCTTACAAAAACTTAAACTTTAATAGAACAGCTTTTGCCGGCCTCAAGAGCGGTTAGAAAACTGTTTTTGCGGATTATTTCAGTATTCGGCTTTTAATGGAGCGAAATCCCACTCCTTCAACAATGACGTTCGAATTAATGGAGAAATGGCGAGTCGGCAAACCCGCGCGCAATTTGCCAAAAGCCATGTCGGGTTTAATTTTTTATATTTTTTATCGGCATTAGGGCTTGTAGAGAATTTGCGACAAGCTTTAAGGCCCACCAAGTTTTAATTCCATTCGTATGATTAAAAATTGCACGAAACTGTGAGTTTGTGTACCCTATGCTGGGTATTTTTCAAATCTCACTAAAAGTAATTTCTTCAAATATTTTAAGTGTTATAAATGTCTTAGGTTGCAAATTTTTAATTGGTACAATATTTTCTGTTCTGGTTAGTGTCAGTGAAGCCACAAAAACAAATAATGTTTTGTATGTAGTTACGCTAAGCCAAATTTGACTTGCTTTCAAGCACACTGAAGGTTGTGGCGTGTATTGACTACAAAAAGTGGGGAGGCTCAACTATTTAATTTTAAAAAATAATAAAATAGGTTTTTTTTAATTATTTAATTTCTGCCCCCTCCCCAGCATATGCCTATGATTAAGTTTGAGTTTAGGATGCAGGTATCCTCCTACTGGTAGATGATGTGTTTGGAGATGGAGATGCAGTCGAGATCTCCAAAACAGCCAACACCAGTAAGAACTTACTTACCGTGATACTTACCCTATTAGGTATATCAAACACCTTAATCAGATATCTAGCTGGTAAATTAAGTAAGTGTTAGAGTTTCTAACCTCGAATCGGGTAGGCCTGATATTCTTTGGCTTAAACTTACTTTCAGATCTTCTACTAAATTCATCTGCTGTATATACCGGTCCCCGTCTGACAATTCCTACAACGAGTTCTTTGATTTCCTTTCAATAAAAATCGACAATATTATTTCCCAGTTTCCATTGGCCGAAGTAATCGTCCTCGGGGATTTTAATGTTCATAATAAGGATTGGCTAGGCTCCACAAAAACTGATACACAAGGCAGAGCAGCAGAAAATTTCGCAATCAGCAACTCGCTCACCAATCTAATTATGGAACCTACTTACTTTCCTAGGGTTCCCACCCATAATTCTAACCCCCTAGATCTCTTTCTTACTTCCACCCCCGAACTCTATCAAGCATCAGTAACTGCTCCCTTGGTCGCTCTGACCATGGTTTGGTCACCGTATTATACTCCACTCATTTTGAGGCAACTGAAAGCATGCCGCCACGAACCGTCTGGCACTACAATTCGGCCGACTGGGATGGTCTAAGAGATTTCTTTGCCAGCTACCCTTGGAATCCTACCTGCTTTTCTACTCATGATCCTTCAGAAATATGTAAACAAATTACCGAAACAATTCAACTAGGCATTGAGACCTATATTCCCCACACTAAAAAGAACCCCATAACTTCAAATCACAAACCGTGGTTTTCTAAATCCTGTGACAAACCAGACTTTTAAAACTTCAAGCCCACAAAGGTTTCTTCAAAACCCCAGTCCCGAAAATCGACAGGCTAGCATCGAAGCAAGAAATCAGTATAATCAGACCATCTCAGAAGCAAAAGACCGTTTTAACAATCGAATAAAAGATAAAGTTCTCTCTTGCTCAAATGGCAGTAAAGCTTTTTGGTCCTTTGCAAAAAATATTAGTCAGAACTTTTGCACAAATTCTTTTCACCCCTAATCTCTGAAGATGGAATTGTCTCTACCTCCAAAGGAAAAGCCGAACTATTTGCCAAACAATTTGCTGCCAATTCTACGCTTGATCCTCCTATTAATCTTCCTCTTCCAACAGTTGTCCCTGTTTCTCATAAAATGTCCGATATAATTTTTAAAGTCAAACAGATCAAGCGTATTCTTTCTTCTCTTAATACTAAAAAATCGTCTGGGCTGGATGGCATACCAGCAATCGTCTTAAAAAAATGTGCTCCCGAGCTTGCACCCATCTTAACTCGCCTCTTTCGAATTTCTTACGACACGGGCATTTTCCCGGAGAGTTGCACGTGTGCAACCTGTCCCCAAAAAAGGATCCAAAAGTCTCCTTCTAACTATAGACCTATATCTCTTCTTTCAGTTTTTTTGCAAGGTAATGGAAAAATTTATTAATTCCCAAATCTTAAAGTATCTGGAAAAACATAAGATCTTACATGATAGACAATATGGATTCCGTCACAGTAGATCCCGCTGATCTTCTTTCCTTTGTCTCACACAACTGGAACAAGTCCCTTGAGTTTCTTGGGGAATCCCAAATTGTTGCTCTTGACATATCCAAAGCTTTCGATCAGGTCTGGCATGATGGGCTTCTTAACAAACTTCCTTCTTACGGTCTTCCACCTAAGCTTTGCTCTTGGCTTTCCCGTTTCCTTTCTAATCGACGTATATCAGTTAGTGTAGATGGTCATTCCTCCAGCTTCTACCAAATTAATGCTGGGGTGCCCCAGGGCTCAGTGCTGGCGCCCGCTGTTTCTTTCACATTAACGATCTTCTCTCTTCCACAATCAATCCCATTCATAATTTTGCTGACGATACTACCCTCCACTCTAGTATTCAATTTCTTAAGCCACCGTGTAATTCTGATTTTGAAAACAAGCGCAGGTCAATGCAGATATCTCTTTCACAAGACCTCAAACTTATCTTGGATTGGGGCGCCAAAAATCGTGTTCAGTTTAATGACTCAAAAACACAGTCATGTTCGCTGTCGCGAAAAAAGTCTGCGAATGCTCATCCGTTACATATGAGCGGCCAAGTTCTGCAGAACAAAGAGTCGTTTAATCTAGTCGGCGTTACTTTTGAGAATAACCTCAACTGGCACAAACACATTTCATCCATAGCTTCGGCAGCTTCAAAAAGATTGGATTCCCCCTTCGAGCCAGAAAATATTTCTCTTCTTCCAATCTGTACACTCTGTATTATCCCAAATCAGACCCTCTTTAGAATATTGTTCTCATGTCTGGGGAATGGCGTCCCCTACAACACTTAGCATTCTGGACTCCATTCAAAAAAGAGCTGTTCGTCTTATTAATGATCCAACGCTCACAGAAAGGCTTCCTCTTCTTGCCCATCGTCGAGCTGTAGGGGATCTGTCGCTCTTCTATAGGTATTTTCACGGCTTTTGCTCAGAGAATTGGCCAGTATTATTCCTTCTCTGGCAGCTCCCAACAAAGCAACACGTAGTGCAACTTTTATGCATCCTTTACAGTTCAGTTAAAAGGCCCCGAACTTCCCGCTTTCTTCGTTCCTTTATTCCTAGAGTGTCAAGACTATGGAACCTGCTGCCCGCAGAAGTTTTTCCTTCTCCTCCCAATCTCCAAAAATTTAAGTCCCGTGTGAACAAACTCCCTCTCACCACACTGAAGACACCCACGGTACGTTAGTACTTAGGCATCAGCCTTTCGTGGACTGTCCCAAGATAAAAAAAATAAAAAATAAAAAAAAAAAGTTTCTATGACAAGGAATTTGTTGGAAATGTGATTTGTTAACTGTTTACCTATTTAATGGATTATGTAAACAAGCGGCGTAACCACCCACAATGGGACCTGTTTTTCTTTTAAAAGTAGTATTTAGGACCATAAGAAACTGAAGAACTAGGCATATTATCGAGCTTGCTGCAAAAAAATATAGTTTAAGTAACTTTATTAGCATTTTACCAAAAACAATATATTTTTGCAACTTTTTTTTTCATTTAATAAGAATTACAATCTTATACTTTTAAATAACTTTTTATATAATATTTTCCCTAAGATATATATGCCGCCATTTGTACCTTTATAAGAAATTAACGAACTTTTCTTAGACTTCGTTGAGGTTTTGCCCCAATATGTTAAATACAATAATATATTTATAATCTGCCTTACTACAATTTTAGGTTTGTTTTGTTGTTCTGTATTTTAAAAAAAAAGCAACAAAGATAAACGTATTTAAAATAAAAATATTATATAAAAAAGTCATGTCCCCTGGGGGATTTGATCCTGCCACTTCAAGAATAAAATGGGAATGTCATAAGTAGTACAAACATAAGAGTTTTTGTTATTACTATATGTTGGTTTTATCACGACAGTCAGCAAGTGCATTTAGTCAGAGACTTGTGGCTTAAACCCAAATTTAAATTTATTAACTGGATATTTTTTAAAATAATTCACGGTTTATATTTAATTAACACCATACTGTCAAACCTCTTCCTAAAAATATTTTATTCAAGTTTAAATCAGTTATTACAGTTTATTAAAACATGTTTATCCACAAAAATTGAAAATAAAAATTTATGATTATCGGTGGATAGAAACAGATATAAAATAAAACTACCGGATTACTGTTTTTAAAAATGTAAACACATATATTATCAGAAAGTCTCTGTTGGATACCCGCCGAAAATTATTTTTATAACCTTTAGAATGGGACGGATTTGGTCCTGGTCCCAGGGTATAGAACTAAGTGTGATAAGAAACTATTGACTTCTACAAACTGGCACGTCGCCTGAAACAAAGTAAAGAAAATTCCTCAAAAAATCAAATTACTTATCTACGTTTCGGTGGCAAGTCTACCACCATTTTCAAGGTAAAATTATTCTTAAAAAACATTAATCAAAAACTAAATAATATTTAAAATTAAAATTGTTTCAAGTTTTATAAAAAAAAGGATGTAAGGGCTCTTGATCAGAATTTAAAACGTAATACCATAAATGACATATTAGTATGTTATGTTTTATAAGTGGTATATTTTTAAATATAAGAAGGATGGTGAGTTCATTGATTTTAAGTTTTCCTAAAATACCTGACAATTTTTTTATTTATACAAAGTTGCCAAGTAAAAAAAAATATGAAACAAAATTGTGGACAGAACTTTAATTTTAGATATCATTATTTTAACGGGCTAAGATTTTTGGATAGGAACTTGGTCCTAATTTTACATAGTTGTCTTTAGTGGAATTTTTTTATTTAATCAATGGAAAAAGTGGGGAAGGGGATCTTATGTTTTTTTCTTGGAATACCTCCCACTAAGCAAAAAATCATCCTAATTACGTTACATTTATGTTTTCTTGTTCCTTTGTTACGTTTATCATCTTGAAACAATAACAGCGCCTTGAACCTAATAGTTTCGTTATATTTCCTTCAACTTAACAAAATCGTTGTCACGTTAAAAATACAACGTTTTTGTTTGAAACTTACACGGCCCCGTTACGTATTTTGCATTGGTTGGGCCTAACAACACATATTCTGAAACATCCACGTTATATAACTTACGTTGTAAAGAGGTTTTTCTAAGGATTTAAATAGGTGGTTCTGTTATATTGATTATATAACATTAAAAGATCTTTTGTGTGGTGTATAGTAATAATACAGAATGTTTAATTAATTAGGGTCGTAAATCGTATTTTGTTAACCATTTAATGTACAGCAACATATGGATGGTACAGCTTTAAAATAAAAATTAATATAATGAAGATGGCTTTGAAAGTCACTAAACGCATCATGTTGGCGACTTTATCACTAGGAGGCGCAGGATACTAACTATATTAAAAAGGGCAAACTTTTTTGATATTAAAGTAATTGATCACGGATTTGATTAAAATTTCTAAACGATTTTTCACGCCTTTCCTCATATACTATTTTCTGTTAATCATCTAGAGTGGGCGAAAATTTACTTATACGCAAAAAAGCACTAACAAAGTGAAACATATTTTTTAAAATGTAGGCTGGTCAAGTAAAAAAGATTTGATTAAATATCCTTCATGTTTGAGTTTTCTAAAACTAAAACTGTGAAGTACCCTATCGATTATTAAAACCTCAAAAAATTAATTAATTAACAATATTAAAAAATTGTTTACCCTAAAGTTTTAGCACTTTCGTAATAAAAGTAGATGTTGCGTCCACTCTGCTATTAAAGATGCTACTGAAAAAATATGGATGTAAAAAAATGTGATAAATCGCCTATTATTTTTGATAATCATTTTTTCGTCCACCCTGAAATAGTACAATAGTTTCCAAGATAAAACCAGTGAAAAGTAACTATCCCTAATAAAAAAAAACTAATATAAACTATAGGGAAAAATTTATTCATAAAAATATCTGATGCCTACAACTCTCATATTCCCCAAATTTTTGTACAGACTATTTAATATGGAAAGCTTATTTTCTAAATTCACACAAAGTGTAACAGTTGATATATATATATAAAAATGTTCATGTGATAATGTTTATCTTTCTTAATTTACTTTATAAAAAGTCTTACACATTTCGTGATGTGTAAATATGAGTAATATTAAAAAAATAAAAAGATCTTAAGTTAGGTATAAAAATTGCCTACATAATTTAAAAAATGCTTATTAAAAAACAACTGTATGTACTAATATCCATGTTCCTATTTTTTCCTCCTAGTTGCACCTGGAAAAAAAAACTTTGTAAAATATTTGCCCCAAAACTTTTGGTTAGACTCCGAACGCTGTTAGAATGACACCGATACGTCACGGTCTCTTATGGCAAACCCGTATAAAACCGTGACGTATCGGTGTCATTCTAACAGCGGTCGAACTCTACTGACATAATTGCTTCATTAATTAAAAAGATAATTTTATATCACAAGTTTTGCAAAAAAAAAACTGTATTTGCAGATAGTATCATAGATACTTTATTTCACCATTATAAAGGATAAAAACCTTGTGTTGGCTTTAAAGCCTACAATTTTTTAAAGTATATAGTCAAATTTTCTCTTATATTAGCTACTCGATTAGCCATTACTAAATGGTAAATACTGATAAACCACCCAATTTTAAAAAAACATTTGGACACTTTGTACTATATAATTATTTTGCTTCTATTTGATAAACAATCCAATTAAAAATTCAATTTATCCCTTAAAAAACTTTTACTTACAGTTATACTAGTTACGTTACTTGCTTCTTCTTCTTCCCTGGGAGCCATCTTGATTAACTTGAGTATGTTAAACCTATGCCTCTCTTTTTAACTGCCAATCCACTTTTTGAATAGTTGTCATATAAAAACATAATGTGCTGCATCTACAATTTATTTAAAAATTAATTTTCTAATAATTTTATTATTATTATTAATATTATTATTACTATTATTTATGTGTCAAATGTCTAATATCAGGGGCTCTAAAAAGTACAAAATAAAATACTTCACAGTAAATCCTTTAAGTTACAACTTTGATCAAATTTACTCAACCGAAGTATTTCATTTATTTAAAATACTCAATTTTTGCTATATAAGTCCCCTAAAAAGTTTTTTTTTGAACGATCGGAAAATACCCATTTTCTGGAAAACATTCTGGCCAGAAAGTAACTTTTTTTCGGGCTACTTTGCAGATCCATGAAATGAAAAATAAGCTGCTATTTGGAGCATAGCCGTTTTTATGCACGGTTGTTACTGAAATGAACTTCAGTGGTTTTTTTATCTTTGGACAGTCTACGAAGGCTTAGCCTAACTACTACCGTACTGTGGGTGTCTTAAATTATTCTTATTGTTATAATAAGTATCAAATCCATGTCAAGCGGATAAATAGACCTGTTGTCGATCATTAAAATATTATTTTTTTTTCTTAATAGCCTCGGTTGAAAAAAAACATTGTACATTACATGATCGAAAAACAAGTGTTTTGCAGGTCTGGCCAAGCTTCAAGGCGTCGCCTACGGTCAATTACGGCTCGCTCTACAAACCGCTTGACTGCTGACTTGCAAAAACACTACTTTCCAGTCTTATAAATGACTAATATGTAAGGTATAAAGCAACCAAATTTTAATCTATACTTTCTTTAATTTATATGTATCTAGGGAATGGGAGGTACCTCACCAAACTAAATCCGGACTTATTACCCCAATATTTATCTTAAGGAAACGGCTAACGGTGGATTTTCTAAACCTATGGCTTAAAAACCTTAACTTCAAAATCTGGATTTTTGGTCAGTTTATCTATATACCTACATACATACATAAAAACTGAAGTGTAATAGAAAATACTGTAATATACTTACTTTCCGATCAATATTTCCCTTTAATATCACAAGAAAAACCAAAAAACACAATTGTTCTTAAAATAAAGTAAGGTTAAGTACTAAAGCGAAGCTTCTTTCTCTAAACCTGGCGTCGTTGTCAAAAAATGTAACAATCTCTGTGCGGGGTACATTTAAGCAAACGAGGTCGATATGTTAACTGTGTTTACATTTCCACGAGGAAATGTAGTAGACGCAGTAAACGTAACGATTCTGCATTAAATAATATCATTATTATAACGTTACACCAATAACATTTTATGTTTTAACAAATTATAATCGTATCTGATACGTATATTAACAGATGTATCGAACTTGTATTTAAAAGACCGTTCTATACATGGCAACATTTTAACGTTAACATAAGTGTACATAAAAATTACGTCACTAAGATGTTTGTTCTATACCGTATTAAAAATATTTACAAGGGTATGTTACAGAAACGAAAATTATCAGTAACAATTCAAGGAAACGAAACAGACATGATAAAATAACGTTTAAAACTAAACGTTATCACAGTTACTTTTAAATAACGTTACAAAACGTGCTCAAGATGTTCTTTGCTTAGTGGGCTTGCTCTGTAGGTAAAACCTGGCCTTTAGTACAAAAACTGTTCATTTAAATGACCCTCCAATCGCGTCTGGCTTAGAGTCTGATAGGTAAATGTAGCAATTTTCTTTGTTTAGAAAATAAAATACTGCCTGCATTTTAAATTTCAAGACAATTATGACCTTAGAAACTCAGGCTCAATCCCATTGCAAACTTCTGAAATATATCCTAAATATACGATATTATCGCCCCTATTTCAAGGCCCTCTGAGTAAACATGTGCTATTTTCAGAATGTTTTCTTTGCTTGTGCTCCCTCGGGAAATACCCACAAATTTTAATGAGTCAAAATCGAATATCTTAGAAACCCATTAGTATAAATTTTTACATTATTTTATAGGTAATTAGAATATTTATGTGAATTTACATACCAAATCTCATACCTTTATGTAAAACCGTACCAAAGATATGCAATACACGCTAAAAAACTTGGTGTAATATGCACACTGCGTGCCTCAGGCTGGAACCCCAGACCATTACCGTGGGCCTTGATTGGGGGCACACATAAATCCGCCACAATAGTATGAAAATATCGTCGGCGTCGGTTTAAAGGTAAATGTCACAAAGTAATATTTTTGGTTTAGAAAATAACAATGATTTTATACAAAAATTGGAATAAAGAAAAAAGGATAACCCGTCAATGTTACCGTTATTATTTCACTAGAAAAGTTTAATAGTAATAAATGTAGTTAATTAGTTTTTTATATGATAAAGCATTTACAGCAAGTTATTATGTAGTTTAACTACATTTTTTGCATTTTGTTCGGTAATGCACAACAACAACTATTACGGTGTAGCAACCATTACTTTATAAAAACACAATTTAACAAGAAAAAACCGTTAATTTTAAACAGTGTGACTATAAATATTAAAAGAACAATTGTGTCAGTTAAAAGGTTTCAACTTTTGACCCCGCTGTATCAACCAATTGTTGGTTGGTTGGGAACTTTTAATTTTATTACCAATAAACTCATAAACTGGAAGCTTAAAGGACTTTTTTGTAAACCAAATAACAAAATTATTACCTATGTACAGGGTCTTTGATTATATTTACATGGCTTCTGGAGCCTTTATTTTTGAAGACAGAAGAAAATGTTTTTTATAAAAATTATTGGATTTGTTCCATGTTATCTTTTGAAATTATCAGTAAAAAAATACCGCCATAAAAAAATGGAAAAATATACGCAACCTCAACTTTTTTAAATGAAACACCCTGTATATTATACGCTACCACGCTGATTTCAAATATATATATACATTAATGATATTTGGATGAACTATTTTTGAGATATTTTAGGTTAAATTATTAATAAATTACAAAAAAGTTTTATATTAGTATCAAGAAAGCCATGGAAACAACAGAATTGTTATGTTGCTGAATTTGGTGAGGGTTTTCTCTGGGCCCATAATGTTAATTTTTGTTATTAAACATTTCTGCTAAAGTAAAGGAAGACTTGTCGGTGAATAGAATTTTATTTAAAAACTTTGGATCCTGCCTCATAAACCTAGCTATTTCCAATGCAAACTTAGGTCGGTCCTGCATGTTTTGTTCAGGAAGGTTCTGAACGGACATAAATTTATAAGGATAAAATTTGTAAAATTTTAAGGTTAAATAAATTTTATAATCTGTTTTATTAAGTTCAGATGCCGCATACGAGATTGATATTTCAGGATTTACTAAAATTATTAAAAGTAGTTAGTGCAAGTCCAATAGGAAAAGTATAATAATTATCCTGAAAAAACGAGGATATCCAAAACCTTGTTTTCATGTCGTGCTGCAGTCCTTTTCTTTATTTTAAAGCTTTTTCGTTCAATAAACTTTCTTACTGCGTATTTAATAGTATCTATAGATGGTACCCGATGTTAAGGATATAATAAGTAATATTCCCTTTGCACTGTCGTCACATTATTATTGTTACCATAAAAAAGACGCATAATAGAGATTTTTTGTTCTTCTGAATAGCCCATCGACAAAAAAGCAATACAAACTACTTTTAATAGTTCAAATGATAAATTTCAACTTTTTACAATATCAATACGTTAAATTTATTAAAACAATAATTTTATTGTTTTCATAGATTTCTTGATATTAATATAATTTTTTTTCTATATATTTATATTTTAGGCTTAAATATCTCAAAAATGGTTCATCCAAATATCAAGAATGTATATATATTTGAAATCAGAAAAAAAAGATCTTTTATTGTAGCGCATAATATACAGGGTGTTCCATTTAAAAAACGTTGCCTATATTTTTCCACTTTTTTATTGCGATAATGTTTTACTTATAATTTTAAAAGATAATATGGAAAAAAACCTACAACTTTTATAAAAAACATTTTTTTCTGTCTTTAATCAGTAACTATTATTATAAACTGATTTTAATTTAAAATGCAAAATGGGCAATTATCTACAAAATGCGAAATTACAGTATACGCACCTCGTCAGAAAAGTGAGTTTACTTGACTCGTGTAGTACACTCACCGACATAAAATTTGGGACAACCAAAATTTAAATCAAATTTTATGTATGATTGCTTTTTTCCATAGTCCATTTTTTAATGCAAATAATTGTTTCGTTTTTAATTAGTTTTATTCAATTTTTAAAAATACTGTTTACATGTCGAAAAATACAAGAAAATAAAAAGTATACTTTTTCTCTTAATTTTGTAGAGTAATTTTGCAATGTTAACTACATTAGATATGCTATTTTGCAGAGTGTGGTTCATTTTTTACATTTTGGAGATTTATTCTCCTTGGCATCGTTATCGGTTTAAGGAATATGAATTTTTGAAATATACAATACATTGATCAAGTCTATTTTAAAACAGAGGAGCTCTTGTACAGTTGCCGGTCTTCTGGTCCGTAAATTGACTTTATTAGGTCTTCTCCTTACTGTTATTTATTTGACAGCAACTTGACGAACTCTGGAGTTCATTACCTATTTCTAATGCACTGGTATGCCGATCTTTTAAAACTGAGAGTCAATAAAGAGCGGAAGTAGCACGATTCCTTTTAGGCCCAGGTCTTCTGCCATTACTTCTAGTCTCACGAAACCATGCAACAGCTCTTTTCATGCTAGATTTTATAAAACTCAGCATATGCGCCACTTCTCTATAGGAATATCCAACATCATAAACAGTAAAGGCTCTAGCTTAAACTTCGGATGACAAAGGCATCGTGAAATAAAAAAGAAATTAAAATTTCACCCTTGAAACCTTTTAAATGCTCAAAATATCAGATAAAGATGTTTGACAAATGCAGAATGCCTTTTCAAGGAAACCTAAAAATTTTAAAAAACAAAAGTATTTTCATTCATATTTGTAAAAAGTGTAATGTTCATTCCTAAACCAATAAAGATACCGAAAAGAATAAAACACCAAAATGTTTAAGCAGAAAAGCATATTATTATCTAGTGTAGTTTACATTGAAAAATTACTGAGTGTTACAAACTTAAGACAAAAAAAAATACGTTTTTATTTTCTTCGAAAGGGTATTCCAATAGAAGGTTTCGAATGTTTTTATTTGCTATTCTTCTTATCTCAATTTTTTTTTGGTAATTCGGATTTTATTGCATTGTGAAATTCAGTGCAATTTTAACAATGGAGCACTGAACAACGTGTTTACATTATAAAAACGTATTTTCAAAATGGGTCTTCTGTGAGAGCCACATATCGGCGAATTCGGGATTACTTTGGTGTACACAATCGTCCTTCAGAAGCAACTATTCGCAAAATAGTGCATAAATTTGAAACTACCGGATCTGTGCAAGATATTAAAACAAAAATACGGGAACGTCCAGCTCGTTCCGTTGAGAATATTCAGGCTGTTCGGGAAAGTGTGGCTGAAAATCCACAAATGTCTGTTGAAAGACGTTCACAACATTTGGGCATCGGCAGAACTTCAACGTGGCGAATTTAAAAAAAAGATTTAGGTCTGCATCATTATAAAATTCAAATTACTCAGGAGCTAAAGCGACACGATCATGGACAACGTCGTGCTTTTAGCAATTAGACCCTACAGAGGCAGGCAGAGGACAATAATTTTTGCAATAAAATCATTTTTAGTGACGAGGCTCACTTCCATTTAAACGGTTACGTAAATAAACAAAATTGTCATATCTGGGGCAATGAAAATCCTAGACAGATTTACGAAAAGCCAATGCATGCCCAACGTGTAACAGTTTGGTGCGGTTTTTGGGCTGGGGGTATAATTGGTCCGTATTTCTTTGAAAATAAAGACGAACAATCTGTTTCAGTAAACGGAGAGCGATACCGAACAATGATTGATTTTTTTATGGGATGTGATAATGGAGGTGGATGTAAACAATATATGGTTCCAACAAGATGAGGCGATATGCCATACAGCACGAGAAACATTGGATTTATTGCGTACACGGTTTAAAAGGAGGATTATCTCAAGGAACGGGGACGTAAATTGGAAACCAAGATCTTGCGACTTGACGCCGTTAGATTATTTTTTGTGGGCCTATGTGAAAAGCAAAGCTTACAAAAACAATCCCCTAACCATTCAAGAATTTAAACAAGAAATGACACGAATAATTCGTGACATAACTCCAGAAATGTGTTAAGAAGTAATGGAAAATTTCAACAAAGGTATTGTGTGCTGTCAGAGAAGTCGTGGTGGTCATTTAGCAGATATTGTATTCCACGTATAATTGTATACTGTTCAGCTACGCAGTGCCATAAATAAACTTCAAATATGTTATAAAACTTTCATTTTATTCGTTACCAACATTAAAAACCTCTTATTGGAACACCCTTTATATTTCAACATGTAAACTGTATTTTTAAAAACTGAACAAAATTAATTAAAAACAAAATAATTATCTTTATTAAAAAAAAACATTAAAATCGGACTATAAAATACAAGTTATCATACATTAAATTTGATCTAAATTTTGGTTTTCCCGAATTTTATATAGGTAAATTTATTTAAATCCTGTCAAATTTCACTTTTCTGTACTTAATACGTAATATGCTATTTAAAAGAATTGTCCTTAGTGTCTTTTGCCTTATTGACATAACTTAATTTATGGTGATCTTTATTATAAGGCTAAATGTTCCATATTTAGATATTATTGCAAGGATCAGAAATACTAATTTTAATGAATAAATTACAGTTACAGTAAATTCTACCCATTGATGCGACATTAATTAGTTTTACATTCAGTATTGCTTATTCCATCTGTCCGACAGTTCTAAAGACCTCTCTTTTGATACTCAGCAACCCGTGCCCTGCTAACGATACAAGCTCAAATCTATTATTGCTGTTCGTAAGCGAAACGTTTGACAATTTGACATATTGAAATCGATTCCTTAACAATTGCTTGTCAGATTGGTATCACCGAACCGAATAGTAAAATGTTTGGCCCAGGTTAAAACAATCCTTTGGAATAGAATGGTATGTATCGGATAGAGGGGTTGAGTAAGATTAAGTACATTTTTATTTTTCGAGTATTTTCTTAGGGGTGTAATTTAATTAACCCATTTTTGACTTTAAAATTAAAATAAAATATGGCAATAAGTAGTTTTTAAGCTTATTGAAACTCTAAAAAGTTATATCAATCATACAACAAAAAAATATTTTTAAGAATATTATAGAAAAACGGTATTGCGTTTTCGCAACATTGGTCAAACCATAAACCACAATAAAAAATATTGTTGTTAAATGTAAATGATTATTTTAAAAACATTAGGTATGAAGATAAACCTCACATCTTTCACACATAAAAACCCAAAAAAATACCAATCTACGTTTCGGTGGCAAGCCGGCCACTGTTGTCAAGATGAAAAATCAAAAAAGAAATTTAAACAAAATTTTAAGAAACTTTAGAATCACAAGTTAGGAAATTCTAAAAGCGTTTATGCTTTTTATAATTTTTGTTATAATTTCACTAATAGAAAATGACAAGATATTGTGTATGACTGTTAAGTCATTATAGATTTTGTATTTTTTGTTTTAGGTATCAATCCCGGCTTTAAATTTTAAATTAAAATATACTTCTTTGAAACTTCGTAAGTGGATTTATTTTACCGTAACCTACAACTTTTTTTTTAATTTCTGAGAATTGGGGCGTTTTTAATATAGCATGCATCAAATATGCCAATTGAGCAATGCATAGGAAATTTAAAGAATAAACCTTTCCTTTTACTCTACTTATAGGATTTTATAATGCAAACATAAAAAAATATATTAAACTACAAAAATATTTGGGCATTTAGCGAGACCTAGACCTTTAACATGTCAAATTCATGATGTTATCTTATTTAAAAATAACCAGCTGATTTCTGTCGTTGTTGTTAGATAAACATGTTTGACGTATGCCATTTCAAAAACGCCCCAATTATCAGAATTTTCGAAAATGAAAAAGTTGTGGGTTACGCCAAAGTGAATTCACTCAGATATATATACAGGGTGTCCCACCCCATTCGCCTCGGTTTTTCTACAAGAAATGAAACGGGTGGGGAAAAACTTTTAGCACGGTCATATGTGGGTCCATAAGGAGCATATTTTAAAATTATTTTGAAATATACAGGGGGGCCCAAAAAGAAGGTACATATCAAAGTTATATTTTTTCTTATGGAATACACCATATTTTTTTATATTTTTAGATACTATAGACCAAATAAAAGTGGGTAATTGTTATATTTCCGATACCTAAAACTGACCGTCAACAGTCTGTATAATATTAAGGTAAAACTTTTATGTGATGGTTAACTTAAACCTTAAGCTAAGCAATAAATTTAATTACGAGCAGCTCGTTGTATGTTACAAATTTTAAAATTATGGTCTGTATTTTTAAATTTCTCTAAATTTCTCAGATACGGTCAGTTTCAGGTATAGGAAATATAACAATAACTTACCTTTATCTGGTCTATAGTATCTAAAAATATAAAAAAATATGGGGTGTTTCACAAGAAAAAATATTACTTTGATATGTATTTTATTTTTGGGTCGCCCTGTATATTTCAAAATAATTTTGAACTTGGCTCATATGACCGTGCTAAATTTTTTCCCAACTCGTTTTATTTTTCGTAGAAAACCGAGGCGAATGGGGGTGGGCCACCCTGGATATATATATATATATATATATATATATATATATATATATATATATATATATATATATATATATATATATATATATATATATATATATATATATATAAAATAGTGGAAGGGTAGTCTTGACCGACTAGTTGAATACAAAGATTCTAAATTCTTGGGGATTCGGTCTGGGGCTTAAGTAAAACTCTTTTTACTAAACGCCGAGCTTTCGGAAATTTATTTTTTCCTTTTTCAAGGCTACAATATAAAGAAAATTTTTTTACAATCAAAAATTAATCTACAAAAGCAACTTATTGTTTTAAAACGATAAAAAAAATATATAGCAAAATATAACAATAAAACTTACGTGCAAAGTGAGTTTTCTTAAGGCTAGAGTCTTTATAAGAAACATAATCAATTTATTGTTTTACATCTTAGTGCTCATAATTTTTGAATTTAATTTTTTTAACATTTATACATCCTGGTGTTTTCTAGAACATCTTGAAACATACTGTTAAGTTAATACATATCGAAATCAATAGCAGTAGTGGTATTATCAGGACAAAATTCCTTTGTAGGTTTTTTTTTTTTTTTTTGTTATTTTGTCGAAAAAATATGTATAAAGTGTGCATGTTGGAAATTTTACAGAAAATTCTTTTAAAATTATTTAGGATTTTTCTTTCTTTATATTTTATTATACAATAATTTAAAAAAGTAAGGATGGATACAAAAAAAAATTCTTTCTAAATTAATTATTGTTTTGTTTTAAGTTTTCTAATAGGCCAGAATAAATTATGCTTAGATCGTCAATATCTTTTCTTTTATTCATGCAACAACTATCCAGGAAAATCTCCACCATTTCTAAAAACTGTCTTTTGTTTTGTTTTTTCTGTATTAAGTACCTTTGCATTAGCAAAATCTATGTTATGATTGGTCATAAGGACATGTTCTGATAGGGTACATGTTTTTTTATTGAGTCTGCAATCGCTCTTATGTCTGGTAATGCGTTGCTGTAAAACAGTGGAAGTTTGTCCTATATAGTTACTGTTGCATTCTATGCATTGAAGAGAGTAAACAACATTCGATTTATTTAAATCTCTATCTGTATCTTTTAGCCTGGAAAAAGTGTTTCCAATTTTAAAATTTGTTTTCCACTTATTTTAAGGCCTGTATGTTTAGTTAAAATTTTTGCTAATTTGTGAAAAGTTTCACCACAATATGGTAGTGAAAAATAATAAGAGGGTTGATTCTCAGTTGATAAGGCAGTAATATTTCGAGAAATGTTAGTTGGTTGGTTATTATTGGATAAAACAGATGAGCTTTCTGGAGAAATAGCCAAACTGTGTTCATTGTTCTGAAGATTGTTAACTTCTATTGTTCTATTGTTATTATTTAAATTATTAGTATTTATAGAATTATTTAAAAATTTATTAAGTAAGAATTTTGGATAGCCATTGTCTAATAAGATAGAGTAGAGCTTTTTTATGTTTTTATTAATATATGATGGATGACAAATTTTTTGTATTCTGTTTTTTAATGCTAGAATAAGATTGATTTTCATTTTTTTTGTGTGGTATGAATGATAATTCATATATCTACCAGAGTATGTTGGTTTTTGATACCAGTCTACAGTCTACCTTTATTACATTGTTTTCTGTCCTTATTAGTTTAGTGTCTAAAAAGGGGACACTGTTATTTGTTTCACGTTCTATAGTGAACTGAATTTTGTTGTTATAGCTGTTGAAAATGTTTAGTATTTCTTCAACGCCATTGGTAGGAACAGAGTTACAATGTCGTCGACATATTTTTTTAAAAAGGCAGCTGGAAACTTAATTTTGGGATACATTCTTCTAGCAAGTCATCTATAAGATATTGTGAGGCAATGGGTGAAATTGTAGCTCCCATAGGCGTACCCAAGATTTGTTTATAAAATTGATTATTAAATTTGCAAAAGGTTGTGTCAAAAATCAGTTCTATTATCTCCAGAAATTGTTTTTGTGTTAAATTGGTATTATGTGATATTTGTGGCCAGTGTTTAATAATACTTTTTTTTATTAGAAAGTAGGGAATATTACTATATAGTGACACTACGTCCAGGCTAATTATTACATAATTTGGTGGTAACTGATAATTGTTTATAAATTCATATATATATATATATATATATATATATATAATATATATATATATATATATATATATATATATATATATATATATATATATATATATATATATATATATATATATATATATATATATATATATATACATATATATATATATATATATATATATATATATATATATATATATATATATATATATATATATATATATATATAAGTATTTTTATAGTATTTTCTTAATTTTTAAATTTAATGCCTGGACTAATACCTATAACAATAGATACAAAATCTATAATGACTTTACAGTCATTCACAATATTTTGTCATTATCTATTAGTGACATTAGAGTCATGTCAATATTTTAAATTGGTAAAATACCTTAGATCATTATATGAGCCAAGTTTTATCTTTTTTGGTAAGCAATCCAATACATACAAATGTATCGACAAATCTATTTTTGCAGTTCGTAAGCGTAGCGTCTGACAATCTTACGGGCTGAAATTGATTCTTTAACAATTGCTTGTCAAATTTGCATCGCCAAATCGGATTGAGATATATTTGGGCGAAGATAAAATGATGTTTGCAAATCTTTTTTTATATAGAGTTATTTATTATTTTAAATTTACATTTCTTTTTAAAAATTCACTTTTTAAAATTGCATTTTCAGGCAGCTTACTTAAACTAGACAGTACAATATTAAAACAACATCCAGAAATAATTTTTAATAAATTGGGTACCTCACCACATTAACAGGGAATTTGGTAAATACAATCGGTATTTAAAACATTGTTGTCCGGTAAGAATATGTCTTAGGGTGGTTTGGAATTTAAATAGCGTTTTAATAGTATTAAATATTATATATATATATATATATATATATATATATATATATATATATATATATATATATATATATATATATATATATATATATATATATATATATATATATATATATATATATATATATATATATATATATATATATATATAAAATATATATATATATATATATATATATATATATATATATATATATATATATATATATATATATATATATAATATATATATATATAAGAGAGAGAGAGTGAGGGTAGTTGTTGCTAGTTGTTAAAACTACATAAAACTTCTGAGATGGTTCGACAAACTACAGATTTAAAATAAAATTTTAAAGTAGGCCATTAGGTCATGCTGTCAATGACCCGACAGGCGAAACTTGACAGTTGAAAATTAGAATCTAAGGTTAGGAGTAGTAATCAAAGATATGGCTAGCCGGACCTTTATTAAATTGATAGTGTAGTCAAGAATTGGTGTTAATTTAAATTTGATTTTGGTTATGTGTAAACTGTTTGTCCAAAGACAATAAATAAAAATAAATTTCGCCTAAATTATTAATGTCTGTTCTTTTGTTCATGGAATTAGGTTACTGTGTGATGAAAGTCATCTCCAGAAAAAGCCCATTATGGTAGTTACGTTTGATGGCTAAGATCTTAACTGCATTATAATTCATATTATGACTGTATTTGTTAACATGCTCAGCCAAAGCACAACGTTCAGGGTGCAATCTACAGTCACTCCTATGTGAGGTGATCCTGCTTGAAATTGGTCTCTGTGTTTGACCTATGTATATGCTATCGCATTCCTGGCAGGGGATACTGTAAACAACATCTGTAGACAACATCTGATTGGCAAGTTATTGGGGTTTCATCTTTGATTTTAGTGTAAATAGATCCTAATGTTAGCACTGCCTTATTAGCAATTTTGAGATCATTGTTAAAATTTAAGATTCTAGCCAGTTAACTGTGATATCCCTAATATGACTAGATCTACCAAATTTCCTGTTAATGTGGTGAGGTATACATGGGGGAAATGAAAAGACTACTCAAAATTAGAGTAAAAAACACAAAAACGTAGAAAACCCACTGAAAGTCAGGACAATTTAAAGAAGCTGTAATAATTGTAAACAACTAAAATGTATTGAGCAAGCCTAGTATCGATATTCAGAATATCTGGCAGCCGTTTCTAAACCGTGAATAATCGGTCAAGCTTTGGTGAACAACGAAAACATACAAGTGGTAGCTTTTGGGAACAGTTTTTAGTTATCACTTGAAAACGGTTGGAGATAAATTACTAACCGAAACGTTGTTTATCAATTAACAAATAAAGACAATAAGTCCAAGATTTTAGTGATACTGAACCCATATAATTGTCTAACATCTTCAAGAAATTGATAGATATACTGTGCTATACTTTTATAAGATTTAAAAAAAAAAGCTTATTCGTTAAATGAGACTTTTAATGTGGGCATTATTATTAATATAGTTATTAAGGTATCAAGGGCATTACAAGGATAATAACGCTTGAGGTCGATGGTGTGTTTTCCGAGGGCCTTTGGCCCGAGGGATATACGTTGACCGAAAGCGTTATTATCCTTAATGCCAGTGGTGCCTTCAACGTTTAATGTCCGACTAGACTCGGTTTAAACTAATAAATTCAAAATTTATTCAAATTTTTCTCATATAAAGAATATTTAGTCGGACATTAAACGTTGAAGTATTAATATTGAAGGTACTAGCATTTACCTGAAAAAATTGCCAAAACGTAATTGTGGTAACCATGGTAGTAAGTTATTTGTCAGTAAGACAACACATAAAAAATAATTTTGCGATTGAGGCATAAAATTGTCCGAAGTAGTGGAAAATACCCATCTCCCCCAAGATATTTTAATGAAAGCTGCTAAAGCTGTGCATGCGCTTGTGTCAGAAAAAACTAGGAGGATTTACGAGAAAGAATATTTCCATTTTGAGGCATGGCTGACGGAACACTGCGTGGACCGTGTGGACGAAACCGTTTTGATGGCTTATTTTCAAGATTTTTTCAAGTTTTCAATGTTACGTAAAGAATTAATAGTTCATAAGAAGATAAGAAGTAATGAAAAGTTGATTTCTCTGCAACAGTTCCTAAAGCAACTTGGGAGAAATTATCAGCCCAAAAAGTCGAAGGTTCTGACTCGCGAACAAGTTATAACTTTTTTGAAAGAAGGGCCCACTAAAAAATATTTGGCAGATAAAGTTGCATTAGTGATAGGTGTATTCGGAGCTTGTAGAAGAGACGAGCTTGTGAAAATGAAGTTTTCCGATGTGCGTGATATGGGTCAGCATATATTTATTGACATTCCACAAAGTAAAACTGGGCAAGCAAGGAGCTCTTTGGTTATTGATGACAGTGAATTGTCCGCCTCAAAGTTAATTCGGGACTATGTGTCTTTGCGACCTAAAAGTGCACCTATTGATAAGTTTTTTTTTGTGCTATCGTGATGAACGATGTACTGTGCAGCCTATAGGTAAAAATACATTTGGAAATACACCCTTTAGGATTGCTACATATTTGGGTTTACCTGATGCTAAGACGTACACAGGTCATTGTTTTAGACGTACAGCGACAACAATTCATTCTGATGCGGGAGGTAGTTCCGAGAGCTTAATGAGGTTAGGAGGCTGGAAGAGTTCTTCGGTAGCACGAGGGTAGTGAAAGCTCCAAATTGGCTAATACTTCCCTTGTAGTTGGTAAAAGTATTACTTCAAGTAACACAGCAACTGCGGTGGGGTATGGAAATGTGGAATTTTCGGGTCAGTTTGAAAATTTTACGTTTTACTATAAAAAATAATTATTATTATGATAAGTATATTGTGTAAGTATGTCTGTATTTTTGTAATAAATGCTTAAATGAATTTATTGTTTATTTATTGGTAAATTTGTATGCCCTAGGGCGTTATTTTTTTTAATAACGCCCTAGGGTAATATTTCGTATTTAACTGACTTTGACATAATGCTATTATTTGTCAGATAATATACCAGTCGGACATTATAGCTATTTATGTATCAAGGGCGTTACTGGGACTATAATGCCCTGAAGGTCGAAAGTTGCACCTGTACCTGTATACGTAAGTAGATAATGACTGGTGTTAAGTTTGACTTTGATGTTTCTGTCAGTTAGTCAGTTGGCATTTTTTATTTAACGATTTGCTCAAAATGGAAGAAATTCCACAAAATATAAGAGAAAGGCCATAAAGCGACCGAAAATCTTTTGCCAGTTAAATCAAGGCAACAGTATGATCGGGAGTATGGCATATTTGGTATTTGGAAAGATGCGAACGCAATTCTTCAAATAACCGAAAACGTTTTAATGGCATATTTCCAGGAACTGGTAAGTTGTTGATTTTAGGTAACAATTGCATATACGGTTTTCTGCTATTTTTGGATTTTATGAATTTTTTTTAATAAAATTACATTTAAGTATCCTTTGGGATAGCAAATATACTACCGGAGAAGAGAAATTGTGTTTAATTTTGGTTTTTTTAACCAAATAAACTTACTGGATCTTGGAGTGAATTTGAGGCTGGGCGGTAAAAACGTATAAATTGATAATTATTTAGTTAAACATAACACACAGAAACAGAAATCTATTGACAAAATACGCAGAAAATCGGGAAAAACAACTTTTAATTTAAATTTAAAAAATATAGGTTAGAAATAAACTAATATCTGATAACACATTTTCTACATTGTCAAATTCAAAGTAAGTATCAACAGGGTTGCCAGACTTAATAATTTTCGGCCATCAAATTTTGATATTCTGGTTCTGTCTAAAATATAATTGGGATAATGAAAAGTGTTGCTTACCAAAACCAACCATGACCGACTAGGGGCTCTTGAATTTGTCTAAACAGTTGGTCATGGTTAATTTTGGTTAGTTAAACGGCTTTTTATTTTTCCCAATTATATTTCACACGTGAATGCGGGAACGTATTCGAAAAGACCCTGATTTGGCAACACTCACGCTGACGTTCCTTGTCATAATGGGGAGTTTTGCATTATATGGAGAAAATCAATGGTAATTTTAAATTTTCAAATTAAAATAAAAATATTAAAACACATAATTTCTCTTCTCCGGTAAATTATTTGCAATCCCTAAGGACACTGGAATATGACTATATAAAAAGTTTACCATATAATCCAAAAATAGAAGAAAACCGTACATGCAATAATTAAACTTTATTATTTTTAGTCGGAAAAATACAGTCCGAACTCTCTCTGGACCAAGTATTCCACCCTAAGGTCTACGTTGATGGTCTATGAAAATGTAGACATTTCGCAATACCATCGTCTCATATCTTTTTTAAAAGTTAAGTCGAAAGGATACGTCCCGAAGAAGTCTAAAGTTTTGGAAGGAGAACAAATATTAAAATTTATTAAGAAGGCTCCTGATGATATCTACTTGGTACACAAAGTCATATTGGGAATGGGTGTTTGGAGGTTTAAGACGAGATGAGTTGGTCAGAATGACCATTGATGACATTGAAGATAAAGGAACAGTCTTGGTTATAAAGGTACAGAAACTAAAACCTCAACTTAAAAAGTTTTACTATCATTAAAAAGATTTAGGCGCTTTTAAAATTTTAAAAAAAAGTACACAACATTAAAACCAGCTGGAATAAAGGAGCGAAGATTCTTTCTTACCTATAGAAAGGGAAAAAAGTACAGTACAACCCATTGGAAAAAAATACCATAGGAAGCGTCCCAACATTGATCGCAAAATTTTTAAAACTGGATAATGCAGAGGCTTACACCGGCCACTGTTTGCGTCGCACATCGTCAACTTTACTTGTTGAGACAGGTGCTTCGTTTGAAACGCTAAACAACATGGGAAATGGAAAAGCTCTTCAGTAGCTGAAGGATATATAGAAGAAAGTATTTCATCCAAAACAAAGTAGCCAAAATGATTGCCAATTCAGTTAATTCCGAGGTTAATTCCGTATCGACTATTGAAAATTCTTTAATGGACTGTTCTTCATGCAAAATAGCGTTAGGCTACCACCGCTGCTACCATCACAAAAAACACATTCTATAGTGGGATCAGCTACATTTTCCGGGACATTTCAAAATTGTAATTTTTATTTTGGAAATAAAGTTTAATTTTTAGTATTGTTTAAAGAAAAATTTTTTTTGTATAAACTTGATCTTTATTGTGAGAGAAATAAAATTGGATAAGCAATAAAATTTCCATATTAGCGCATTAGGGCATTAAGCGGGCATTATCATAATGCCCGCTTATAATGCCCCAGGTGTGATAGAAGGTATTATTGCTATCATAACATATTCCGTTTCTAAGGTATTATAGATCAATAAAGATAGGTAAAACATAAAATATATAATTCCGTTTTATTCTTCTATTTAACATTTTATTATTTTTTAAAAATAGGGATACTTTACTTTAAGCTGGTTTCAATTTTTACTATATATATATATATATATATATATATATATATATATATATATATATATATATATATATATATATATATATATATATATATATATATATATATATATATATATATATATCCCTTTGACTTTTATTAAAACTAACTACTGCAAATATAGTTGGCATTTTTATGAGAAATACATTTTTTGAAAATAACATAAATTTCCCATCTGTTGCAAACCTAATGTATCACACAGTATACTAATTATTTTCGGTTGAAAATGAGAGCGGATTACAGTGAAAGCCGGGTACAGAGATCAATTTCCGATAATAGTGGAGTAAAATTTGGAAGAAAAGTCGCTTAGTTATCGAAAAAAAACCGGCGTGAACCAAACCAGACTTAGTGGGATTCTTTAATAAGGTAATCGTGTACACGAAATCACTTTTACGACATTTTAGTGGTCGAGAGTTTTTTTATTTCGAAAAATCCAAGAAAAATCGGTTTTCAATAAAACACGTATTTTAACTTCTCCACTGCTCTATCTTTAATAATATTCATGCTATCAAGTTAATTTTTTTTTAGATTAAGTAGACACAATAGCGCTTCAAACAACGTCCCACTTGAAGCTGATATTTTTTTTTAAAATTTTTTAAAATAGTACGAAACTCAAAATTGTTATTTTTAGTAGCGTAATTTTAGGCAATCGAGAAAAAAAGTTTATTATTGAAAATTTATACATACATGCTGCGTACAAATTGTATAATGTTTAAAAAGTTTTTAAAACAAAAATTTTTAGATTCCTTTTATAGTTTTGAGTCAGTAATATTTTTTTAACGGCCAAAAGTCATATTTTTGCGCGCTTGGTTGGAGCCGGCCAAACTACAAAGATCTTACGGTCCGGTGGAAGTGTAGTAGTACTTAAAGTTGTTAAAGGTTTAAACGCAGATCTAAGGGCTGCTTAAGTTGTTTAGAAAAGAAAAAAATTTAAATATCCAAAACAGGTGGGTAGATTTTTTAAAACCCCTATAAAAATATCAATCATTGTTATTAATTACCCACCTAATAAGTAGGTTTATTCAACTTTTTTATTGGTTGCTGGTAAAGAAAAACCCCCCACGGGATTCGTTATTTTTGATTATACATCAAAACCATTATTTTTTAAACATTTTTAGCAACAAAAAATTGCGGATGCTTTATATCTTTTAATTAAATTTGAGAAATATAGTACATACATTAAATATAAACTAGGGCTTCGTTAAAGGTCTTTTTAAACAGGAATATATAATTCTTTTCCATATAAAGAGATGATACGAAGCTATTCATTGACATGTCTGAATGCTGCTTGAATAAGCAATGTTGCCAGACTTTTGTAATAATTTGTTATTATTGAAGGTTGTTTTTTATATAAAAACTAACCAGAACTAACAAAAAAACAACTTTCAAACTTTGATCTAGTTCTGGTTAGTTCCGGTTAGGTTTTCCTCGTTAAATTGTAAATTTTTTTATTATAATGCGCCGTTCTGGTCGGTCATGATTAGTGCTGGTTAGTTAGCGGCTTTTATTTTCACTAATTATATTTGTAACTGGCTTGAAATTCAAATATTTTTGATTTAATGAAAATTATCCTTATGGTAACGGCAAAGTTTTTATTATAAATTAATAATATTTGAAGCGATGCATGAATTTATTACATGTAAATCGTAAATAGTTAAAATAAAATGTCAAATAATGACCAATTTTTAAATTTTTATTGCGCTTTTCTTGGTGAAAACTACATCATCCGCATTTTTTGCCTTAAATAATAATACTTAAAGAATATTTTACATTGCAAATTTAAAAATCGTCCAATTCCGTGGGTGATTTTTTTACAGACAAAAATGTAATATGTAAGTAGTTATTTAGGCGCTTCATTAGTAGCATTGTAAATTTAATCATTTCTGCCTTAAAATCTTTAATATGATATTGCAGGAACGAAATTTACACTCTTCTAAATTTAGTTCTTCTTTCACACAAGTACATGTTGGAAATTCAATTTTGGGTTGACATAAAGCCATTGCACTACGTATTATGGCAGCAGCTCTTAATAAAGTTTAAATTTTGACATTTCTTTGGGAAGTAAAAGATCTATCTGAACATCACTACCAATACTGCAGAAAAGGTAGATATTGTCGAACTATTTTCGTGTAGGTTCGGAAACGGTTTTCCTATTTTTGACGATTTTATGTTTCTTTCAGAATGTAGTGGCTGTAACATAATTTATGATATTTCTCATCAAACGCAAATAAATCTTTATAGCCACGTAATTTAGATATCATATTATGTCGTTCCTGTTCCTGGCAGCTTTATTAGGTACTTTTTTGATAGGTAGCTTTTCTACTACCTAAAGAAAATCAGTACTATGTAAAAAAATAAATACCCTAAACAGGATTTATAAGGATAAAATTGAAATTCGTATTTTGTTTCAGTACAAAATATAAACTAATATAAAGGTACCAACTATAGTATATGAAGGTACCTAATAATATTTAAATTACTTGTTTAAACAGATTTTTATATAACTTTTCTTCTTTTATTTTTACTTGCTGCAAAAAACACATTTTTCTAATATTAAAACTATCGCATTTAAGATTAGTGTCACAATAATTTGAAGGACCGGCGCGGCGCCACTGTCTGATTGCAAATTATGATAATAGTTTTGAGAATCTGTGTAAGTTTTACGACAGTCTTTATGATATTTTATTTTAATTTAGCCATTTAAAATATCATCTTTTTGACAGATTTTTTTTGCTAGATTGTCCTGCCTTTTTCAGCACTTAATAGTAATGATAACAACCCTTGTATTCTAGGTCAGGTTTTCAACCTTTTTTGGCCCACGGACCAAAATATATTATTGTGTTTTTTTAATAAGTAATTTTTTTCGCTGATCGAAAATTGTCCGCGGACTAGTAAAATTTCTCCGCGGACCACTTGTCCATGGTGGTCGCCGACCAGCGGTTGAGAAATAGCTGTTCTAGGTCTTTTTAAAACAGATTTGTATCCATCATACAAATTTTCTTACAAATAATTCGCTTCATTGTTTTAAAATTTTAAATACATACCACACTCTAAATTTCGACAACCACCACTACTAATGTATTACTTAACTATGCACGCTATCCGCATGCGGGCTATTGTCCGATAATACTTTTTACGCCTGAAAAAAAATCGCTGTTGCCAAACGATACGCTCTAGGAAAAAAATTTTTTTCAAAAACTTTTGTTATTATTTGGCATATTTTCTCGCTGCATGTATGAAAATATTTTCAAAAATAAAAAAATTTATCGATTGTGAAAATTTCAATACCAAAAATATTTATTTTTAGTTTATATGATTTTAGAGGAATGAAAGTGCGAATTGTGCCCAAACTGTTTATAAGGTTAAAAGCGCTACAGTATGGGCTTTAATTTGACACAAAAAAAATGTCGGTATCTTTGATAGTTTTAAAGTTATGGCGGTGGAAACAAAAAAAAATCAATTTTTTTACAAGTTAAAAAAAATCAATTTTTATTAATTTAAAAGTTCGAGACCACAAAAATGTCGTAAAATACGATTTCATGTGCCCGGTGACATACTCAAAGAAACCAACAGGTTTGATCTGGTTCTACGCCAAAAAAAAAACGACACGATAGACTTACGGAATCGTCCACCATAAGGCCAAGAACATTTATTAACGTTTTCCCATTCGCATCGGTGGCAACTTGACACTTGACGCGAAAAACAGCAAATAGGCTGGTGCCAATCACAGTCACTGCAACAATTGCACTATCATGTGCGAATAATGCCGTTTTCGAGCACGGGCTTCGTAACAGCTCGATGCCGGGAAATCATTTGCTTTATTGGCACCTTTAAGTTTCGTCGATTTACACTGGAAAAAGTAACAATAAAACTCGTATTGCTTTTTGTTTTATTTATTTTTCCTAATATAGCGAAAACTTCTTCTTCAAAGAAAACCCTATTTTTACCTCATATACCGAATGTCTCAAATTAGAGGGTATTCACCTTTAAGTTTCATCGATTTACACTGGGAAAAGTAACAATAAAACATGTATTGCTTTTTGTTTTATTTATTTCTTTTAAAATAACAAAGTCTTTCCAGAAAAAACTAAATTTTTACCTCATATACAGAATGTCTCGAATTAAGTGGGTATTCACCTTTAAGTTTCGTCGATTTACAATGGGAAAAGTAACAATAAAACTCGTATTGCTTTTTGTTTTATTTATTTATTTTTTTAAATAACAAAGTCTTTCAAGGAAAAACTAAATTTTTACCTCATATACAGAATGTCTCGAATTAAGTGGGTATTCACCTTTAAGTTTCGTCGATTTACACTGGGAAAAGTAACAATAAAACTCGTATTGCTTTTGGTCTTATATTTCTTCTTAAATAATGGAAACTTTTTAAGAGAAAACTTAATTTTTTACCTCATATACAGAATGTCTCAAATTAAGGGGGTATTCACCTTTAAGTTTCGTCGATTTACATTGGGAAAAGTAACAATAAAACTCGTATTGCTTTTTGTTTTATTTATTTCTCCTAAAATAATGGAAACTTTTTAGAGAAAACTTAATTTTTTTCCTCATATACAGAATGTCCTCCAAATTGGGGTATATTCACCTTTAATTTACGTCGATTTACACTCGGAAAAGTAACAATAAAACTTGTATTGCTTTTGGTTTTATTTATTTCTTCTTAAATAATTGAAACTTTTTAGAAAACTAATTTTACCTCGTATACAGAATGTCTCAAATTAAGGGGGTATCCACCTTAAGTTTCGTGGATTTACACTGGAAAAGTAACAATAAAACTCGTATTGCTTTTTGATTTATTTATTTTTCTTAAATAATGGAAACTCTTTAGAAAAACTTAATTTTTAACCTCATATACAGAATGTCTCGAATTAAGGGGCATTCACCTTTAAATTCGTCGATTTACACTGAGAAAAGTAACAATTAAACTCGTACGGCTTTTGGTTTTGTTTATTTCTTCTAAAATAACGGAAACGTTTTTAGGGAAAACATAATTTTTACCTCATATACAGAATGTCTCAAATTAAGGGGGTAATTCACCTTTAAGTTTCATCGATTTAGACAGGGAAAAGTAACAATAAAACTCGTTTTGCTTTTAATTTCGTTTATTTCTTCTAATATAACGAAAACTTCTTCAAAGAAAACCTAATTTTAACCTCATATACCGAATGTCTCAAATTAGGGGGTATTCACCCTTAAGCTTCGTCGATTTACACTGGGTTAGTAACAATAAAACTCGTATTGCTTTTTGGTTTATTTATTTCTTCTAAAATAACGAAAACTTTTTCAGAGAAAACTTAATTTTTACCTCATATTATTCAGGATGTCTCAAATTAAAGTCTAAAAATTAGAAAAAAATCAAAATTTTTCTTTATTATATTTTTAAAGTATAGATATTCAAAAATAGGTCCTTAAAAGGATTTGCAAAATTCTAATTATTTACCGAGTTAAAGCAATTTTTGATGACGCGGCGACTAAGCTCATTTTATTGATTAAATCGAACAATAAGCGTTTATATCAAAACTACTTTTTCAAGCTGGCGTGCATGATATCTCAAATTTTACTGAACCAATTTATTTGAAATTTTGTGAAAAGCTTCTCTATACATTCCTTTATATCACAAAGCACATTCAAATTAAAATTTTGATTTTTACTATTTTTGAAAATTTAAGAACTGCTAAAAAAAAGGCGAAACATTTTTTTTTCAAATGGCCGCCATATTGTGATTTTTTTTTACTTCCTCAAGCTTTAGGAGATAAGCGATATCTTGGTTGTTTAAGAATTCGTTCGATTTTTTTTTATTTCAGGTGACCAAAAAACCTTTATCTATGCAAGTTTTATTGAGTTTTGCCAGTTTACACGTATTTTTGATCTTTTATTTAAAAAATGATAAGATGCAATTTGTGCATCAAAATTTTTTTATGTTAAATATTACACCTAATAAGCTTATAAACTAGCAATTATTTGGTGCGTTAAGCGCATTATAAAATTTATTTAAATAAAAGATTAAAACAAAATATAATATAAAATGGCAAAAATTTATAGTGGAGGATCCGAACAGAGGTCGACCTCCACCCATCTGATAACCGAATAAAATATTTTTTTTATTAAATTTTATACATAGACGAATACATTTGACATGTATTGCCTATCAAAATATGTTGATGGCTATTTTTAGTTACAAAAATAAAAATATATTTTTATCAAATGTTTCACTGATTAAACCTATATAATGGAATTTTTCAAAAATAAAGTATACAGTAGTGAAAATGTAAGAAAAATATATATTTTTTGAGAGATACAATTCCACCCGTCCCGTCCGTTCCTCCACTCAATTTATTGTTTTTCTAAAACGAAACAACTTGGAAAAAAAGTTTGTGCCATCTTATAGTTATGGTTTTAAAAAAATAACATTAAAAAATTTCCTTACGTCTCCAGTAGCGTGCAGAAAGGAAAATAAAAATAGCTAAAATTTGAAATGGCTGTAGAATTTTTATTATTAGAGATATTGAAACGAAATTTTGAAAATAGATACAGATAAGGATACACTCTATTTTAAAACATTGAAAATTTATACAAAAATTTACAAGAAATAAAACATTTTAAATATAGTATTTTATGTAGACGTTATTATTAAAAATAGAAAATAAATATTTTGGGATTATTGTATACTTATATATATATATATATATATATATATATATATATATATATATATATATATATATATATATATAATTTTATATATATATATATATATATATATATATATATATATTTATATATAGTTTCTAAAAAAACATACTATTGCTATACCGGGTAAGTCAAAAAGGAAATATATTGAAAAAATATAAATCATAATAACTACCTTATTATTAAATAAACAGATTTAAAAATATGGTGAATTATTAGTATTTAGGGCAATTTTGAAAATATTAATAAATATTATACCGAGTGTTCCAAAAAAATGTACATAACTTTTTTAAAAATTTTTCAAATTATTATAGCAACTTTACTTACGTATATAAAAAAATAAAAATTGGGTCATAGATACATATGGATATGTAGTTTATTTTTGCATATATTTCAAATATACGGGGTGAATCAGACAATCAAAATTAATTTTTTTATCTTAAAAATTCAAAAATTTTAGCAATTTTATTAATAAATGCAGAATTAATGAATTATATTATACGGAATGTATAATAAAAATTGAGTGATAACCTAAGAAATCAAGTGACTTTTTGGTTAGCTGCACATCCTTGTACTTGAAGTTTTTTTGCAAAAAGTAACTTTTAAAGCAAAAGCCGATTTTTAAACTTTAAAGCTCGGCAATAATATTTTATGAACGGTTTATTTCAGGCAGTACTATACCATCGCGCTTGTTATTAAATAATCTTTATTTTTTATATTACTATTATTGATTAACACATCAGTGCATTTTTTTATATTAACTTACCTGTTTACACCTGCTTGCCAGGTAGCCATAAATGGAAACACGTAGGCAAGACCTCACGGGCATATTCTCTATATTTCAAACTTTAATTTTTAATAATATTTTTTTGATTAACAGTGGATTAAGTAGGTGGAACATTTGATAAAAATGAACATATTTTGATAGGCAATACATGTCAAATGTATTCGTCTATGTATTAAATTTGACAAAAAATATATATTTCAGTCGGTTATCAGATAGGTGAAGGTCGACTTTTCTTCGGATCTCAGACTGTTAATAAAAATAGCAACTTTGAAGGTTTTTTTTTGTTACTTGCCATTCTGATTTTTTTACGAATTTATTGTAGATGTAAATAAAGATACTTACGGCCGAGTGATGATCGCGTTGTTAAATTTAGCAATGGATTTAGCAATTGTTGAAAGTTAACAACTGTTTAAAATGTTTAATAAAATGTCAAATTTTGACAGGTTGCCTACTAAAATCATTGAATAACACTGACAATAAAGTTTTGTTAAACATTCTAGACCGTTGTAAACTTTTAACAATTGCTAGTCAATTGTTAAATTTAACAACGCGATCATCACTGGCCGTAAGACTTATTTAAAATAAAATTAAAAGGCCCAAATTAAAACTTCAAATTCCAGGAATATGATGGGCGAAAAAATGGCCTAATTTAACTCCATCCTCTCCAGACAATTTTGCTGCAATCTGTTCAATATCATGCATTCATAAATCAAAAAACCGTTATTGAATAACCAGCGAATTTTAGACAAATAATAAAATTATAAAAGCAACATACACATTTTCAAATCCTCAAAAATATTATATTTTTAATGAAATGCTTTCCTTTATAAATCCATCCTTGCTTTGCTCTCACCCGTCTAAACACGCCAAAAAGCTTTTTAATTATATAAAACTGTAATGCTCTTATTGTCTCCTCCAAAAGACATAACCATATTATTTTCCTCTTGTATTTAATTTTCTCTACAAAGCCGCAGTCGTAAAAAAAACCAAAGAAAAATTATTCTTTGTAAAACAAAACCAGAAAAGGAAGTTTTTGTCCTTTTTCCTTTTTATAGCTTGTACACTCCTTTTTACATTCCTCAAAAGCAATTAGGGGGCATCAGTTTAAGGAGGAAAATGCTTAACTTAATTTTAATGTGCTTAAATAGATCAGCCTAAATAAAATTTTAAATTGGGAATACCATATAAAAAAATCAATTTTTATTCAATTGGTCTGTTTTTTATATCGTTCATACTGCTTTAATGATAATGGATGCGATTTCGCTTAAGGATGGAGCTTGTATCGACCTTAGAAATAAATATTATTAAGGCGCGTTTACACCAAAGTTGACAACTAAAAGTTAAAAGATTGTTTGCAGGAAACTAAAAGTTGCTTTTCTCAAATTTAAAGAAACAAGTGGAAAACTTGTTGCCAAAGATTTGGTGCGAAAGGTTTAGGTAATAGTTCTCCAGTTCTTTACTAGTTTTCTACAAGTTGTCAAAGCGCGCAGCAACAAATCTTCCACTTGTTGTGGTCAACTTTATTTGATCTTTACTGACACTCCGCGGAAAACCAACATTTGGTGGAAGATTTGTCTCTCTACAAGTAAAAGACAGAAAAAGTTGCTGTATTTTGTAGAAAAAACAACTAATTGCCACAACTTGGGGAAAACTTAGCGAAAGACTGGTGTAAACGCACCTTTAGACTAACCATGTGCAAGGTGGGTACAGGTGCAACCCATTATAAGTGGACCCCAGGTTTTGGCCTACTTTGATTTTAGAATTTTCAAACCAAAAATTTATTAAATGGGATGGCTCAAAGTTTTTTTGACCTAAATTTTTTTTCCGTGGTGTCAACTACCAACGAGTAATCATAAAATCATTAATTTTTCAAATGGGATAACTACTTTCCGTCTAAGTTTTTTCATAGTTTAAAAATTTCTCTAATAAGCTCAATAAAAGTTAAGGCGGTTAAAAGATTACTTTTTAAGATATTCCGTCTAAAAAATAAAAAAAATTCACATGGTATGCGCAAATATAAAATACTATTTATCATGAATTTTGATGGCACAAGTCTACTAGGATTCAGCTACCGATATCTTCTAAGCATAAGGGCCTCTCGTTGATTGTTTCTAAGGTAGCATAAGACAATATCGCGTTTTTATTTGTCTGAATAAACTATTTTGACCAATATTAAGATAACCTAATCGTGTAATGTCTGAAAACTATCAACAAGAGTGTGTCAAAACAAAAATTTACCTAGACAGATTAATGGGTAACCCATTTTTATATTTATATACAAGGTGCCATATATTTTTTTTTAATTTTTAAGACAAAATAACTTGAAACCCAATCTAACTGCCTTAATTTTTATTGAGATATTAGGAAAATTTTTAAACTATGAAATAATATAGACTGAAACTAGTCATCCTATTTAAAAAAATGGAGAACTTTACGATTACTCGTTGGTAGTTGACACCACGAAAAAAAAATTCAGGTCATAAAAAACTTTGTGCTATACCATTTATTGAATTTTTGGTTTGGTTTGGATAAAAAGGCCAAAACCTGGGACTTCACTTAGAACGGATCGTACGGTACCTTTAAAAACAAATGAATATTTTTTACCTCTAAGCCATATTTTAAGGTTAGGAAACAGATGATAGTCGCTAAGTGCTAAATTTGGTCAAAATAGTAAAGAGTGACAATTTGAACTTCAATTCGTTATTCTTAGCCATCGCAATGACCAACGAATGGACAGGTGCTTTGTCATGGTAAAACAAATTTTTTTCTCTGCTAAGTAATTTCCTTAATTTTTCACTTAACCCCTTGCGGTCTTTTTTCATCATGTTATAAATTTGTTCAATTATTTTGGGAGTTGTGATCTCAACGGGTGACCGGGGGCAGTTCGCCGAAGGTGTCCCTTGCTTCCCAGAGAAACTAACTACTGTTTAATCATTGAATATGATGGGGAAAAGTCTGTCAATATTATTTTTTCATTTAAGTGGTGTTCTATCTTTTAAATAGAAGTTTATGATGATCGGTCGCTTCTCTGACTTTTCCATTTTCACGTAAGCAATCGAAACGTTTAGTCGGTTGCAAAGTTTGCTAACAGAGCAATCGACCTTAAAATTTTTATACAACTGTTAGATATAGTACTATAGAATACAAGCCAAAATCTATGAAACTATTTCTAAGATAAAAGATTATACCTAGTTGTTTTTTTTTATTTTTTTTATTTATTTATTTATTTTTTTTTAAAGAATATATATGTCGAAGTATATAAAACTTCAAACGCATTTATCTTAAAACCATGTTTTCAATGTCGGTAAGCATAATTTCTCCGAAACAGCTTGACTGATCGGGTTTAGAATTTTACCCAATTTTCTTAGATATTTTTTTAGGTTTTATTTGAAGAAATAAGATTTCTGAAAACTATTTTAATTTTTTTTTAACCAATTGAAGTTGGAATTTTTTTCGAAAATCGCAACTTTTTCTGGGAAGCCGTCGTTTTGTCAAAAATCAAAATTTTGATTATTTCTTTAATAGGCTATTTGACAGGTTTTTTAAATCCATTTTTTTGGTTCATATTTGCTGAAAATTATCAAATAAAAAATTCAATATTTTAATAGCGTGCCAAAACGTATTAATAATATGGGCGCAATGGGTCGGGAGTTACTTGCCTGTATTCTGATCTGTGGCAATATCATCCACTATTTTGTTGAAACAAAACGAAAGTGGTTTGGATTTTTTTTCGTGATTTGAAAAAAGGAGTTTAAAATGGGTGGCAGTTTCAAAATTTAAGATGTCGTTAAAAACTCCGGAAAACATTTGAAAAGGTTCCAAAAATGTCGAAGGCGCTGAAAGTGGTTGCAACTTTCTCGGAGGGTCCCTAATGACATAGCGAATAGTAAAAATTTTTTCAAAGACCATTTCGATGTAAGGTAAATAATATTT
>JAHBCN010007281.1:0-44222 GCA_019359885.1 Listronotus oregonensis | reverse complement strand
AAAATGATATAATATATGATAAAATATTCGTTTACCGTGTCATTTACATTTGACAGATTGTTGGGAATACCTGTTCACCCTTTGGCGGTAGTGTCATTCAGGCAACTAAAGAATTAGTCCACAGTACAGGCCCCCCTGGCAAGTTGATTACCACATACTTTATAATTCGTGAGGAACTTCGTTTCGACGAGTCTACCACATTTTTCCTCTGCGACTTTTTTCGATTCCTCTGCTTTTCCGGTCGAAAAAACCCTATATTATGGCGATTTCCCAAGGTTCTAAAAAGTCACAACCAAAACTTTTTTTTTAAGCTAAAGTTACTGCAAATGATGGGGTATTAAAAACCGATCACCACATAGGTAATTTTTGGTAAAATTATTTGTAAATAATTTATAAAATACCATTTTATGTTTGTCCGACAAATTTCAAGCCGCATTTTTTCAGACCGACAGCCGGAAATTGGAATTTTGACGGGGTATAAAAAATCGTTGACCACAAACCTAATTTTTACTTTTTTTTCTTTTAAATTTATTGTAGAAAATAGTGATTCACCTGTCCGACAATTTAGTGTCCGCCTTTACCTTTAAAAATAATAAAAACTACATAAACATAATTTTTGCAGTGTTCCGTAACACCTCGTATTAAAACACGGATCCAAGATTAACACCTTTTCATTGGAAATCATGTTCACAAAAGTTTCTATGGTAACAACAATGCAACGTACACTGCAACTGTCTCGGGTTAAGTACAGGGTAGGTCAAAAAATATAAAAATTGTACAGGAGTAAAGTACCCTTATTTAAAAAAATTCAGCAAAAAGTTATAAAGAAAAGTTCAGAATTAAAAGTTATGCCTCAATACCAAAACATGGCCTCCTAAGATTTTTTTTGTTTTTTTTTTTTAAAAACCTTTAAAATTTTTCTATTTTTTTTTTATTTACCTTAAACACTCTCATAATGTATTTTAAATCAAATTAATTTCGCATAATTTTGTTCAAATTCAAGCATATTTGTAACATTAACAAGGATTTTTAATTTTTTAAGGTGTACTGTGGACTAAATGTTTTTTGTGTTTCACGAGCATCCTCTTTAGTTGTAATATAATATGACAGTGCGTAGCCGATCTTTTAATAAATATTTATTTTTTTTTACTTTTAATTTGTTACAAAATTGTAAAAAATATAAACAATTTTAAAACATGATTCTTTAATTTGTCCCAGTATCGGTAGACGAACATTTTTTTGTATTTACACGTGTAGAAAACATTCGCTTTTGGATTAAAAATATATCATTTCAGATCAAAAGACATACCTATAAAAAATCGGAAAGTAACATAAAAATTGGGCATTTCATATAAAAAAATATCAAAATAATCCCTAACAGTTTTATGTTATATTTAATAATCATTATTTAATATTAATTTTGCCAATTAAAAAAAATAGATAGAATGGCTATTTCGTTTTTTTTCTTATAAAAGCATGGGTAAAGTGAAGAACGCAGCCTCTCTAGTCCTTATTGTATAACCTTGCATATTTAGTTTGCTTAAGCTTTTTTTCACTTTTTTTATGGTGAAAACGTATTTTATCCTTTTTTTTCTGTTAACTGCTCTTCAATAATAATTAGTTATGAGAAACTTAACGTCGCAAAAATTAAAACAATATTTGTGCATTTTGTTGCCTTGTAGACGACCATGTTTTAATTAGTAAGACTAACCACAACTAACCACAACTCACCACAACTAACCATTAATTAATTATAAAAATATGAAAGATTTAATATTATGCGGATTTACTCGTTAAAAATAATGTTGCTTAAATGTTGACCGCCCACGCCCAAATCACATGCTTGACATATGCATGGAAAGGGGCAAGCAGCATTAAGCAATAAGACGGGGTTAACAAAGTTTAGAAAGACGGACAACAAACCGAAGATAACGAAGTTAAGAAGAATTGATGTTGATTTTCCTGCTAACATTAAGGAGCATAGAAAAATGATTCGAGAAAAAGCAAGCAATTCTAATTGCATTTGAAAGCGTGTCTTCCAACACTTACGCACCAGTTTAGAATAGTACAAGCGGTCAACATACCGAACATGTAGTTTTTAAAACAGAATTCTGATGTGTACTCTTTAATTTTTTTGTAATAAATAAATTATGGGTTTATAATTTTTTCTTTTAGCATTGTTTGAAAAGCGAAATTTATTCTGAGATATACGTTTGTAAGAACGTTCGTTTTAAATATTAATTTATACCATTTGTTCTAATTAAGTTAAATTAAACTAAGAGTTGCTTATTTAAGTAAAATAAGTTAAAAAGATAAAATTGAAATAAATAAATAGATAATACCGAAAAAAAAAATTAAATAATAATAAAAATATATTTGTTTATTTTGTTAGAACTTATATTTAAATAGAATGAATGAATGAATATTTGAAAATTAAAAAAAACATGTGGTCCTTACTAAATATTTGTTACAAATTGTGTATTATTCTTTAGGATGTTATTTATAAAAAAAATCCATTTAAACTCTGACAGATAAAACATCTAGAGAGAAGAATTCCCTGTATGATCTTATATTTTCAACTTTAGGTTTATCTAAATCAATTTCTTTTTTGAACTTTTACACTACAAGTTGTTCTATGTTAATTTGTAAATATTTAAAACAGTTCTAACTTTTATATTATACTTTAAAACTGCTGTAATTTAATAAAAAAAATTGTTATTTATTCTGGAAATAGCAGGACGTTCATATATAGACTACATACATTGTAATTGTAATAAAGTCAATATGTTTTTAAAGACTTTAAAGATTCTACCTTAAAAATAATTTTAAATTATGATATCACAAGAAGTAAAAATTTAAAATGCATAACTGGTATTACTAAAATTAGCAAGTAGTTTCTGCTTTTCGATTCAGAAACTCATTGCCAAATGATCTCTAGTTAAGTTTATTATATTTATACTTATGTTCTAAGTACATAAATAACTATTTTCTTTTAATACCACCTATTGCAGAAAGTCTTACATTTCTTTAGCCCAATAGGTTACTCTTAAATATATTTTTTTATGGATCCCAATTTATATTATAACTATTACATACATAGTATTGAGTAATACAAGAATAAGGAAAAAATCTGTTAGCACTGGGCAACCAAATTTATTAAAATCGTACATGCCTTACCAAAATAAACCCATTTTACCCAAATCGTGCAAAAAACCATAAACATTGTACTTTTTACATACTTAATTTAAACAAACACTAAAAGAGATAGTAGGTATTTGCCCCATTTAAGCACTTCGCCATTTTCGCCTTTAAAACAAAGGCATAAATCCTTTCCACGAGCAAGCCTCGCGTATTATTTTCGTATACTTGCAGCTTAATACTCTGTAAACCAGGTATTTGATAAGTATATCAAACATAAAGATAAATTTTCCTACGTATTACAAACTTAGCTTTATTTACAACAGTTTTTTATTCCGTATTCAACACGGAATACTTGCATTTTAAGTGCAATAACAACATCCTTAGAACCTAAAGTACAATATTATACTTCTATACTTTATACATTCGCTTAGTTTTTTATTTTTATTTAGTTTCTTTTTGTAGAAAATATCACTACATTTCAGTTAATCAAAATCTTTAATGGGTAATAATAATATTGCTTTATTGTCATATAAGATTATACATCTTTTTGACTAAGCAGAATAAAATAAAGTTATGACAATAACATAGAATATTATTAAATTATATGATATTATGAGAAAAACATACAATATGATGGTTTTTTCCAATAATTTTATTCTAAATTATCTTTAAAATATTCAAACAATACATAATCAGCCTTTTTAGCAATATTTTTTGGATGGACAATTCAAATTTATGAAAACTACCTATATTTTTAAAATTAGCTGGTAAAGGATCAAACTTTTTTTGAGTCATAAATTAAAAATGTTTTTTATTAAAGTAGAACACAACAAAAACCAACTGGTGTCTACGCTAGTTTGCTACATAACGACATAAAAATCAGGTTGGTGACAGCATCCTGGACGTGAGAACAGACCAGATGAATCCCCAATACACATTTAACAAAAACTTTAAGGTAAAAACTTCAAATCAAGGTGAGTGGCAGCAACCCGATCTCCTCGGCATGGTGGGAGACTACATCTGGTATACAGATGGTTTAAAAAACCGAGCAGGAAATTGGAGCGGGCGTGTAGAGTAAAATAAGAAATTCACAATAATTCTATATTGCACTAGGAGCACACAGTTCTGTTTTTTAAACGAAAATATATGCTTTACTGCACTGTGCAAAAGAAAATAATAGGAGGGCTTATAAAGAAAGCGGATCTGCATAATAACAGGCAGCCAGGCGTCACAAGGGACACTAGTAAACCCCAAGGTAACGTCCAAGCTGACATGGGAGTGCCAAAAAGAACTGGAAATCCTAGGAGAACGCAACAAGGTAACTCTCCTGTGGGTACCAGGACATTCGAAAAACAAGGCAACAAAAATCGGATAAGCTAGCAAGACATGTATGATCCACACCAAACTTTGGACCAGAACCTGCCCTTGAAGTGACCAAAACTACAGCACGAGGGCAGACCAGAGAATGGATCCGAAGCAAACACGAGGAATACTGGAGAAGCCTCAGTGGAATAAGACATGGAAAAGGCTTTATAGAGGGCCTATCCATAAGAACGAAGAAAGAACTATTCAGACTAAGTAGCAAGACAGTAGGGCTGCAAACAGAACACGATAACCTAAAGAGACACCCACACAAGATCACAAGGCTCATACAATGAGTTGCAGAATGTGCGATGAGGGGAAACAAACAATTTACCATGTCCAGTGCAAATGTGAAGCGTTGAATTACAAAAGACAAGCATTATTTGGGCAACCGAAAATGTTAATAATTAGGCACAACAAGTTCGAGAGGCTGCGCTGCCTCCGGTAGCAAATTAAGACGGTTCCCAGGAAAGAAGAAGAAGATATTACAAACTTGCATTGGTTTTGATGGATTACCTAAAAAAATTTGGAATATAAAAGTTACTTTGGATTTTATTTTTCATTCAAGGTTTTTAAGCCTTAAAACCTATTAAAATGGTTGAAGTGAAAGGTTGCTTGTTTCCAACTTAAAAGAAACAATTAATATTTTTTTATACAACTTTAAAAATATTAAGGCATAAATAAGCTATTGCTGTTTTTTTTTCAAGTTTAAATATTAACTTAGGTAAAAAGGTTTATTTATTGGTCTTTTAAATAATTTAAAAAACTGTTAATTGTTATGGAGGTGTCGGACACTTTAGTTTTTATTTAAAATAGTACCTTTTGACGTTAACGTTTTTAAATATTTTTAATGGAAAAATGCCCAACATAATGCGTTTTTATTTATGCTTAACAAAGAATCTATAAAAATAATAAATTATTTTTATATATTTTTTTAACTTTCCACTCTATATACATCGCAAATCAAACCCTTTTTGAAATATTGCTCCCATGTCTGGGAAATGGAGTTTCTCATTTTGAATTATTTAAAAAAAAGCTGATGCCTTATTAATGATTTCACCAATACGAAAAAACTTTCCACCCGAAGGCCTATAAGGGATCTGTTCTCTTTTTAAATTCTGCTTTAAGAAATTAGCTTATATAATTCCTTAGTTTTCAATAAGGTTGCTAAACTACCTTTTACCTTATTTAAGATACCCACGTACATAGGATTTAAATCTTTGTGGACTATACCACGATAAGAAAGAGATATAGAGAAATCTAATTTTTACTTATTACTTTCCATAAATATCACAGTTTATTTTATAGCATTCAAATATACTTTTTACTTGCAATGTCCAAAATAGTTTTATCAGTTTAAAACCAAAATTTAAGCTAAACTTAATGATTAGAGCCTAATACAATAATGCAACAATACATTTAGGTTTTCCGTAATAAAATGCTTTTATTATTCTACATAGTAAGATTCCCGTAGCTATAACTTTATGGCTTTGTTTCCGTATTTGTTATTCTGCACTTGGCGCTTAATAGTGTTTGTAACATGTATTTTGATAAATATCCGAGATTAACTTACCTACGCTTTCTAAGCTTAGCTTTATTGGTTTTTTTTTATTTACTTGTGATTTTGATACCCTAGCTAAATATAATTGATTAATGGTAACGCGTTTCTATTTTAATAAAAATTTGTTTTGTCAACTGGGCACAATATGCTGATTGCTCTGGGGAGCCTTTTCATATAATATATTTATTATATATATTACTAAAATAATTATATATATATATATATATCAATATTTTATATATAATATATATTAATTATATATATATATATATATATATATATATATATATATATATATATATATATATATATATATATATATATATATATATAATATATATATATATATATATATATATATATATATGTATGTATATATATATATATATATAATATATATATATATATATATATATATATATATATATATATATATATATATATATATATATATTGGATAAAGATAAACCTTTTTACCTAAACAACAATTCTGTCATATGTTTATTTACGAAATTTTATAATCGAGCTAAAAGCATTTATAATTTAATTATAAAACGTTGAAGTCAAAACGATATTTACGTCACGAGAGTCTATCCACACATATTTACAATGCTTCGGTGAGAGAAGCCACTGCGGCTAAGTTCCAATATTACATCTCGGATGAGGGTGGAGTCAATAGTATAGCAACCGAAGCTGATATGGATATTAAAATACTTTAGATTTTTAATTAGTAAATAAGTGTTATTTTCATTTGTTTATTTAAAAACCAAAATACTTTAATCTATTTCGTTTCGCTTGACAAAACACCTTGTCACTGATTGGTCTGAAGAGTCAGTAACTATGTTTATAACAATAAATATATTACATTGGTGTTACAAGGTGTTTTTCTCAAACGATAATAAACATATTGTACAGTTTCAAGCTGTAGTTTTTTGTATTTTTTGTGTTAATTGCTATGAGTTTTTAAGGTGCTATTACTCTTTACATTTGTTATGTTGCATGTTTAATTAATATTAAACCAATTTTTTTTAAATTAAAATATCTGAACGCGTTGGATTTTTTGTTTTTGCTCTAAATGAATTAAAGGAACAAAGAATAAAAAATTTATATTTGAACTTGTCAACACTTGTGTCGCCACGCGGCAATTTGGTCTAACGATTAATTTAAAGACCAGACGTAAACTTTTAATCGTAATTACGCCAAATTTATTTGAGAAAAAATGGTAAGCAAATGGCTCTTTGATAGGCAAAGAAAAATTTGTGACTTATTTTGAATCAAAATAAATTGAATGCAAGGGACCCATTTTTTTATGCCATTAGTTCCAAAAGAACACAATACATTTTAAAAAGTAAACCATTTTTCTGTGGTTTATTAGTTAACAGACGAATAACAGATAGATATTCTTTAATACTAGTGTTCTTCACTTAGTTTAAGAAAGAAAGGACATGTTTTTAATAAAAGGAAGTTTTTACTCCAAATACAAAATTTAAGTAAAGAAATTAATTTTCGGTATTATACATAATTAGACCAAAACAAAAATAGATTTTAATTTTGTTTTATTCGTTTGCGGTTTAAATAAGTTATGATGAAAATCCATTATTTAAAACTGACAATGTTTTACCCATAAAGCCAATTTTTTGAGAAACGCCTTCCAAAACTTTCACAATACTGATTTTTGGGCTAAAGAAAACCAACATGCAATCTTAGAATCCAGTCACCAGAAGCTGTTTTCCGCTAATGTGTGGGCTGGAATATTCTGTGATTATTTAGTTGGACCTTATTTGCTTCGAATGAGGTTGAATAAGCATAATTACCGGCAGTTTATCTTAAAAAAATTTCCAGCTTTCATGGAGGATGCACCATTTTTTACGACTGTGGTTTATGCACGACGAAGCGCCAGCGCACTTCAGTGCCCTGACGTGCGAAAACCAACACTACAATAATGGCTAGATGATTGGCGGACGACCACAGGCACGCCACCTAGGACCCCGGACTTTAATAATTTGCCTGTGAGGTCATCTCAAAACATTTGTTTTCAGCAACCAGTTTATACTGAAAAGCAGTGGAAAAATACATTTTTGCTTCTATTAAAACTAATAGAAACAGTGCAGGCATTTTTCAAAGAGTACATGAGTATATGGGAAAAACGGCAGAGGCATGCATATTTTCAGGAAGTGGACATTTTAACCATCTGATTTAATTAATTTCTTTGTGGATTTAGGGTAGTTTGTGTTAAGATTTTTTAATGTATTTGGATTAGTTTATTTCTATTTTAATATCATTAAAACATTTTTTTTTTAATTTGTTGTTTAAAGTTACATGAATTGTTTTTTCGAGTAAATGCTCTAACGAGAAGCACATAAATGAATTTTATTTTTTTTAGCGAAATCCGCACATCGACTAAAAAAAAATCAATAGACCAAATTTGGTCAAAAAAAAATAAGGATTACAAATATATATAGACCGAGATCCAAAATATTATTTAGTTATATGCATTTGCTTTCCTTTCTAACAAATACATAACTCATAAAATATTCCAAACAATTTTATTGTTTTTCTCCCTAAAGACTTAAGACCCTAATGTGCATAAAACACAAATGAAATGGCCGGTAAAGCTGGCCACATAATATTTATGTTTGTTGGTATGGTTACTTGTGCAGATTGTTTATTCTTTAAGAAAAAGCAGTGGTATTTTCCTTTGTAGAATGATTCAGTGCCAATCCCGCACGAACGTCACTGACAAGAATTAAACATTATGTTCTATAGCAGAGAACGTCTTTTGATACATTCTGGATTTTACAAAAAAATCCAGAATCATACCAAATTATCACAAAAAAGATCTTCTACCCAAAGCAAGTTCAGATCCATAAGACATATTGTTCATATAAATGTTTTTTTAATGTGTTTTTAAAAATAACCTTTTTAATAGCTAGTAACTAAGAAACATGCTATATAAAATACTTTTGATTAAACAAAATGGAAAAATATATAAGATCTGTAAAACTTCTTTGTTACTAAATGCATATATGAAGGTAAGATAAGGTAATGCACAACGAAGCTATATAAAGTGTAAACTATGTACCATTAAAAAACCATAAAATGTACAGATAAAATATGCACATACTTTGTTTCTTGCTCTTAATATTTCTCTTCTTTATGTTTATGTCTTTCGCAAAAAAGAAGTTTTCATAAAATTATAAATGGATATTTTAGGTACATACAGCTTTAAATAAAACCAGGTGACTACAAAACTAAACTCTTTTATATACAAATAATAAATATGTAAATGAGGTATGCCTTAAAGGTAATTTTTAATACACTTTAAAAGGTGGAGGGTGAAAGTATAATTTTCTAACTTCAAAACATATTTTATTTATGTATTTATCTATAAGTAATTTATTGGTATCACCCAAATGGTCATCGACCGAGGTCCTTCAGGCTATAAGATTTTTAAATTGTGTTTTATGTTATTATAAACAGAAAACATACTTTTGGAGCAAAACAGAATAACAATAAATTAAAACTAGTAAATAGCAAAATGCACAACCATTCCCAAATTGTCTTCTCTAAATGTATTAATTTAGATGTGGTATCTGAATTTCTACTTAACAGAATGGTGTTATAAGCTGGATGTTGTGTGGTTGGGTCTTAAATTTGTTGGTCAGAGATAGGCATCGTTGGCGGATTGGCTGTACCTTGGTTTTCTCATAGAGGTAGTTGTTGGATGGATTATGGAGAAGGTTGTTGGTGTGTCTTATTTTGGTCGATATTCTAAGAGCAGTGGTCTCTGCTGTGGTGAGGCTTTTCCAGGCTGGATTTATTGCATTTACTATCAAAATATGTCCACATTCGATCACAGGACGACATATAGTTTTGTAGATCCGTACCGCTGATTTGGTTGTTTATCCCTGAATTTTTGAATGTCAGAGTTCAGAAGTGTTTTGATTTTGCTATTTCTATTTCAATGTATTTAGCTGTGTGGGATGGTGGGATATTTGCACTTTATATCTTAATTTTTGGAAAATGTTTAGTAAATTTGTTAAAAACTGTGTTTTTCTTTGGTTAACTTGTAGTGGCCATTTTTAAACCATTAAGGTTTGCTAGTATCTCAGATTGCAAATTATGTATTGTATTTGAAAAGGTGTGTGTTTCCATGTGCGATGATGGTTTTGCGTCTACTTTGGTATTAGTCTCAACCAGCAAGATACAATTAATTTTTTTTTTTCACTGTGTTGTCAAGGATTCGTTTTTTGTTGTGGTAACTATTTATATTGTTATCCACTTAAATATTGTATTCTCACCGTATTGATTCTGCTGGTGATTCAAAAAATATTATTGTAATAACGTGAATTTTTTTTTAATAATATATAATAAAAAAAATGACAAAAGTATTTGCAGGAGATGATTTTGAATGAAGTTAATGTGTTCCCAATAAACTTAATAATATATTTAGTTGTTATTTAACCAATTCCTATTTAAAATTGCATTTTCTAAATGTTTTTTCGTATTATTTTAGTCCATAAAAGCAATTTTGTTTTATGTAAACCACAAACACATAACAATAAAAAAATTTTTTTTTTTTTTAAGATTAACTAAGCCTGATTTTGTGTTATAATAGGTTTTATGTTTGGCAACTCGCTTCTACATTATTAATCTATATAATTACTAGTTTATCTTTATTATTTGTGTTTATTTAAAAATAAAAAAAATTAAAAATAGCAATATTGTTTTAATTTTTTAATTCTGGTATTTAATTTAACTGCGTGTAAGCGAATAAGTTTTATTGTCATTGGTCTTGTATTGTGTTGTAGTAAATGAAGTTTCTCGGCTCAATATAACCCATTCCCACTTCAAACTAAGAAGATCTTTTATAGGTACCCTTCATTAGTTAATTTCTTTAATTTCCAAACTTTAAGCGAAGCTAAATATATTTTAGGGGGCAAGTTTCTTTACATCTTTTGGAGTCAATAACACTCTTTCTAGATATTTTAGCCTTTGGCGTGTTAATTACATGCATTCGCATATTATATGTTTTTGCGGTTTCGCTCGATCTATGACTATCTATATCTCTTTCAGGTAATACGTCAGAGGGCCGTGTCCTGTCAAAAAGTTGGTAACTATCCTGAGTTCGTTTTTTCTAATGGCTTCCTAGTATACTTAGGCAATTGTGAAATAAACCTTTTTGCCCGTCTTTGGCCTGGATCGTTTTTGCACTGAGTTTTTCTTGCTTATTTTTTCATTCTCTGAGTTCTTTCAGTAGGTGACTTTTAGTTGTGCCGCAGAAAGGTTCCGGTCCGTAAAACGGGGTCAGTGCACCTACTTTGGCTGGTTGGTCGGCAATTGCCTTTCACTCCTTCATGTCGTGGCACCCATATTAAAGTACCTTTGTGGTTTGTGGCTAGTTAGTTAAAAGGCTTCCGGCATTTTCAGGCGAGCCTTGAGTGATACCAGCATAAAGCTGAAGGCTTTAAGGTGGCCTGACTGTCCGATAGGATGTAGATATTTGCGCCCCGTAGCCCTGTCTTGGCACATGCAGTTAAACATATATTGATTATATATATATTTTTTGCTTGAAAGATAGTGAAAGAGTTTCCTAGAGGCTTTGCGAATTTACATTTGGGTCCATACACTCCTGCCCCAACTCCTTCTTTCATCTTGGATCCGTCCGTGTACCAGATCAGTGAGCTACGTTCCAGTTTAATATCTTTTCTCTCATAGTTTGGCAGCTGTAAATTGCCACTTTTAAAAAGCGTCAAAAATTAACCACCACTGAAATTGTCTTTGTGGGTTAGGTTAAAGCCTCTGTTTAAATATTTTTTTAATATTCTGAGGTAACCAGTGGGGTTTCCCGACTTTAGTTTACTGGTCTGTGTTACTGTGGAGGCGCTACGTAGGGATTCTCTCTTTACGTTTAGTAGAGTAGGAGCAGGCCCAGCATTGCCTCCTGTTATTTGTCCTGAACAAGTGCTTAAAATTGTTGCCTGGTTTATTATGCCAAATAAAAAAAGTTGCCTCAGTTTTCTCTTTAAATTAAAATAAACACTCATTAAAGATAATTTTAAAAAGATAATTTTAAATAAAATTAATAAAACATATTTTAACCCAAGCACTGTGCATTAGTGTCAAATTTAACTCTTGCTTTTAAAGCAATCTCTTGATATCCTAAAATGTAAAATATTCGATGGTCCAAAAATCTAGGGTTTTCTATAATTATGCTTTTTTCAGAAACCGTTAATTTTATCTTGTAGTAGCCCAATCTTTGGGACAAGATTGTTTACATTTTAAAAAGATTCTGGTTATCTGGTATCACTCAAAAAAGGCTTGGTTTAACTTTAGTATTCTCTGCAGTGTCATGTTTTGGGCGTAGTGTCATGTTACGGTCGCACTTCAAATAAAAGTAGCCATCCTCAGAAAATGTTACACTAACTGAGTCTAAGCAGTTGCATTTTTGTACAATAATGTGGGTTTCTGAACATTATGAAATTTTAATTTTGTCTTTCGCACGTCCCAAAAATTGGCTTTTTGCAAATATTTTTTAATACATATGATTAGGACGCTATTTAAGCTTGAATTAAACATCTTTTTATTTTTAAAAATACAACTGTTTGGTTTAAAATTAACCCCCTTTAAAGTAATTGCCTTTTTAAGTTTTTATTCTAAACCAACTAAACTTTTCATCAGTCTTTGTTGGCTTTTGGATTTTTTGGTAACATATTATTTTACACCTTTTCTGTATGCTTATTACCTGTACCCATGTAGGTCAGGCAACCAGTCGATTACTTATTTACCTATCCTGTCGAGAAAACTTTGTAAAATTTTTACCCGAACCAAACACTTTATGAAACATGTGTCATGGGCTCTTGGACTATTAGTGTTTCGCTTTTTTGTTCTTATATTATTAATTTCTATATTTTATTTTTTATTACTAGTTTAAATATTTCTGGACTAACTTAAAATAAATACGAAATTTTAAAGAATTTTAAACTTTATCAAATTGACAAAATAATAAAATATAGAAATGCATTTATTCACATATTGTACAATTATATTTTTTTGCTTGCATTAAATTTTGACAAATTTTTTAAAATGAATAGTCATTGCAATGCATAAAATTTAATTACAATTAACTTCAAAAACTATTTTAATTAAATATACTATAAATCTCAGTATTCCAGTTCATTAGAAAATGGTATTTCTTATGTCCAAACAGTTTGAGCACTTTATTTACCATTATGATTAAGCTGTAGTACCCACCTAACTCACTTTTTAGCTTAACTAACAAAACATTAATCTATTAGCTCGAAATTTCAAAAACTAATAACTTAGTTTTTATAACTAAATAGTAGTTTTCATGAAAAAAAGTTTTATTAAAAACAATTTTTACCATTACGATTAAGCTCTAAGCTGCAGTACCCACCTAACTCATTTTCTGGTTTAACTAACTAAACATTAATCTATTAGCGTGAAATTCCAAGGACTAATAACTAAATTGCATTTTCAGCTGCGTCAATTTTCATTTAAACTGAAATAATAATAGTGTTTCAAGTGCTATTCGTGACTTAAGACTAATGAATTCCGAAAGTGTAATCGCTTAATTTAAAGTAGATACTTCCGATACTTCGCAATTTCAATTCAACCCATTCTTCACTTTTGCTCGCCTTCGTTTTTACATCGCTTTTGTGCTTTTAGGAAATCTGTTTTCCTTAGCCTAATTAAGAAAGTGGTGTTATTTGTTAACTTAGTGAACTGGTCGACGTAATTGTTCCTATAAATAAAAGTAGACTGGAATTTGTGCGTAATGGGTAACAGTTAAGAAGAATAATATATGTTCTTAAAAACATTACATTATTAATACACATTAAGAATATAGTAAAAAATAAAATTTGCTTTTATCCTTATTAAAAAAAGTTTTTAAGTAAGCTTTAACTTTTTGGTTAAAACAAAATACGAAAAATATTAAGCATATTTAAAAAATGAAACCCAGTATTAGTAGTAAATTTTAAACAAAAAAGTACATGCAATAGCCTTAAAATAAAAACCCAAAAACCTCTAATATTGATTTATTGAAAGCAGAAAGATTTTTTTTATAGAAAAATAGATATTTGTCATTTAAAAAAAAAACGTATATGCTGGGAACTTATTTGGCATTAATCTTTATCAAAGTCCACAAAGGATTATATGAAACCTAGGAAATGTGGGTGCCGGGTTTTTAAAGTTTTAAGTCGTTTACCCCTAGTTCCGTCAACGTTGTCCAAGTATTAAAACAGAAATATATTGCATTTCACGGCACCTTTTAGACAACGTAGAAGTACCATTAGGGTCGTTACTACATATAACTACTACATCTGAACTACTTCCCCTTATGTCATCCAGATAGGACCTACGGCTTATCGTGGATTTCGAATCACACCCAACGACACACGGTGTTGACTGGTGGTTACCCAGCCAGTTACTCTCCGTGCTCACAGTTTTTTACATACAACTGATCTTACTGAACTGAAGAAACACAATGATTTACTTATATTATTGTTATATATAGAACATATCGGTGCATCGCAAACCATTTAATATTTTTTTGCGCTATTTGATAGTGCTGACGGCTTTTACATCCGACGTTTTGTCACTCGACCACCATCAGCCACTTTTTTTTCTGATTGGCGCCATATTTTATTTTTATGTATGTAAATAGTACTTATTAATGTTTGATTTTAAAATTATTATATATATATATATATATATATATATATATATATATATATATATATAATATATATATATATATATATATATATATATATATATATATATATATATATATATATATATATATATATATATATATCCGATTTCATAATATACTTTTAAAGCTCATAACTTTCTAAAATAACCTTTTATTTTGGCAAATGCTTTTTGGTTTTTTTATGACTTAAAGAACAGTAATTATCCAAAAAGATATGTTAAAACTGTACAACAAAAACATTTTAATAAATCCCAATAATTTACGCCTTGCATATTATAACCTATTTTGATTCCAACATGACGAAGCCAATCCACGAAATACTAATCTAAGAATATTTTCGATGAGCCCTTCTGAAATTTGGCAGTGCATTTTTCGAACATCCTGTATGTATTTATTATCAGCGTTTTTTTAGTGCAGTAGAAAAAATGCATTGATTATTTAAAAGTATCTACCTTCGTGGTGTTCATATTGGTTTGATTTTTTTAATTTTTCTATTGGGCGCGTTTTAACAGTTTTAAATTTACTGAATAAAAAACAAATAAAACAATGGGTTTAACTTATTTATATTTAATGATTATCTTTAAGTTTTGTTATACTCTACCTTTCATTATATAACTACTTACACAATCCAATTTACCTACACTAAGAATGTACTCAAAAGCGTACCCCTACAACATATATGTTAAAAACAAACCATTTAGAATTAAAAAAAATAAATTTTTCATAAATTAAATAAAATTTTTAAAGCTTATTTATTGTTTTTTAAACTAATGAAGGCTTTAACTGTAACTGGTAATAAATATTACCAAACTATTACTATTTTTTAAATTAATAAAACTATCACAAAGATTCTGGACTATAGCTCTCTGCACTATAATTTTTTTTTATTTTTTTGTAAGAAGTTTCTATGCCAAAAGTTCTTTAAAAATCCCGCAAGAAAATAACTTAATTTTTATTGAACTCTTATTTCAAGATAATTAGTTATAATTTATTTTTGGACCTTCCATTACTTTAACTCAAACTCTTTATAAATAATTTTTTTAATTTTTATTCCGCTTGGCTATAAAAGCGTGTTTTTTTAGATTTTTTTAGGTTTTTTTTTAGACCATAATTTATTATTTTATTAAGTTTAACAGTAGCACTTTTCCAGATATTAATATACTATTTCCATAGCATCTCTTATGTATTGCATACATGGTAACAGTAAAATCCATTACAATATTTATAAAGACTATATAATGCGGGTACGTTCGTGTATGTTGGAAAATCAATTTATTGTGGTGAGCTTGATATATTATAGAAGAAATACAATTTCATTTCGTGTTTGATCAAGGATTGTACATGCATTTAAATATAAATAATATAAAGTTTATTAGAATGTGTAATAAGAATATCATTTTTGACCTAAATAGTCATTAAAACAGTAATTTTAAATGAAGTTAATATTACAGTCCCAGAAACTATTCTAATTTTTTATTTAAAATTGCGTACGAGGTTAAGTTAAATAAAAATCCTAATTTTTTTTGGCAAATTTGAATAAAACTCTTTATTTAAAATTTGTTTTATTTGTATTTCATGTTTAAATAATTTTTTAACGCACATTAATAGTTAGAAACCTAATATTTGTTTTACAATAAAAAAAAACTTAGAACTTACTTTTCCTGATATTCTGATCAGGGTATAAAAACCTTTCTAGCAACTAAACCCAACAAGAATTTAAAAAAAAAATGTTTCATCCAAAGCTTTCTTAAGTGATCCAAAACATAGAAGAAAATGGTACTACAAAAATATTTTAAGAAATTCTGATATGCCTTTGACATTATATGATGCTATGATGATTATATGATGATAATTTTATTATTGTTCTTTTTTTTTTAAATTAACTGTTTGTAGTGTCAAAATGTATGTGTTATCATGTAATTGTTAGTATTTAATTATTATTGTACGTAAATATAGAGAAATAATTTTAGACCGCATAATTTTAACAAATGTAAACTGTCCCGTGTATCTGTATTATTATTTTAAGTTGTATGCTTAATGATACCTTTTTTTGTAGATAATATTTTTAAAATTATGAAAATAAACTAAAGAAATCTTTTGAAAAAGCCCTCCTTGTAGGTGCGAAACGTAAAGAAATATTGTTGTTTTAATTATACAGAAAACCTCATACCCAAGAAACAATCAAACTTCGTTAAAATAAATGGTTAGTTTTAGTAAAAAGGGGTTTTATTTAGGCCTAATTTAATTAAAATTAATAAGCCTAGTAACAACTTTTTTTTTGTTTTTTTTTTATAATCAGTCGATTTTCTTGAAATTAGTCAGTGTTACTTCTAGTTATAAGGGCCTAATTAAGGTCAAAATAAATTAAAATTAATAAGGCCAGTAGCGTCTCAGAGGACACCTTATCGAAAAAAATTGTGAATAAAATGTACGCCACTGACTTTTTTGAAATTTTTATATTTTTTATTTTTTAGATTAAACAATCAAAACAAAACTTTAATTTTGTCTTTTAATATTTTTTCTATCTTGCTTCGCTTTTGAAAAAAAAATATAAAAACCATTTTTTTAGAAGTCTCTGGACTGCAATAAAAACAACTTTAAATTTTAATTGGCAAATAAAGTTAAATATTAGTGGTCCAAACCCCAATAGACTTGCAATTAATTGGTTTTATTTTTTTTTTCTTGAAAACAAAGCCAGATTGAAAAAAAAGTACCAGAATACAAAAACATTATTATTTTTAGTTGCTTAATCTAAAAAAATACAAAAATTGCAGAAAAGTCAGTGGCGTACATTTTTTTTTACAATTATATTCGATAAGGTGTGACGCCACTGGCTTAAATAATGTTAATTTATTTTTGCCTAAATTGGACCTTTAAAACTAAAAATAACGCTGACAAATTTAAAGAAAATCGACTACAGGGTATTAAGACTAATTAAAAAAAAAAACAATTACAAAAAAAAAGTTTAATAACCGCTTGCTCAGAAACTATGCATTTTCGGACCCATATTAATAGAAGATATATATTTTAATAAGATATCACCTTGTTAAATTTGGCAGTGCTTTTTTAAATACCCTGTATATGTTAAAGCTCCTGTATATTCGTCAGTTAGTGTAAATGGTTAAGGATACCATTAACGATCTTTTCAAAATGCATGAAGTTCCTTAGACTCGCCTCAGACTTGTTTTCGCGGTTATATAAAGCTTAGTTTTAAAATTAAAAGAAAAATTATTTGGCTTTTCTCCAGAATAAAGATATTTATATATTATTTTTTAAAAATTATACTTTTTTTATAGATTATTATGGGGAGCTAGTCTGCTCTCGCAATAATAGTAACAAAAAACATAAAAAGACATAAAAAGGTTTAATTCTTTATAAAATTGATTTGTTTTTAAGTACCATAATAAAATAATTATTTTTATGAAATTATATAAAAATAAAAAATACACTTACTTGAAAACATTGGCAACCCGTTATAAGATATATATGTTATTTCAAACTTATTGGTTATCGACGGACGAGTGTAGCACATAAATTATTTGATTATATAACTCCAAACAGATATAATCAAATAATTTATGTGCTTTACTCGTCCGTCCATAACCAATAAGTTTGAAATAACATATATATCTTATAACGGGTTGCCAATGTTTTCAAGTAAGTTTATTTTCTATTTTTATATAATTTCATTAAAATAATTATTTTATTATAGTACTTAAAAACAAATCAATTTTATAAAGAATTAAACCTTTTTATGTCTTTTTGTGTTTTTTGTTACTATTATTGCGAGAGCGTAGCTTTCCATAATAACTAAAAAAAGTATAATTAAATATATATATATATATATATATATATATATATATATATATATATATATATATATATATATATATATATATATATATATATATATATATATATATATATATATATATATATATATATATATAAATATCTTTATTCTGGAGAAAAGCCAAATAATTTTCTTTAATTTGATATTCCCAGAAATCAAAATAAACTATAAAAAGCTTAGTTTTATTTTAATCAATAAATAAATATATAAATTAACCAGCCTTGGCATGCTCAAAAGAAGGCAAAATAAATAAATATAAAAAAAACTATAATTTTATTTAAAGTGTTGTACACAATGTATTAAATAAATTACCGCATATTTTAAAATTTACTTTCCACTGCATATTTTAAAATTTAACAAAAGCAAAAGACACGAATGCTGGTTTTAGGTAAATAGTATAACGAATAAAACAATGAAACTTGATAATGTTGAAATAAAACAGTCCTGCAATTAAAATTATTTTACAAAAATTTAAATGCTTTTATACCGGAATGTGATATTCTCTTCTTTTATAAATTAGTAAAAGAGTCGCAAGAATATAATTTATTTTGCAAGTTAAATTTATAAAAATTAAATTTGGTTGTTAGTTTTATTGTTACACTTTTTGTAAACATACGTTTATAGAAAGGCTATTTATAATTAAATTTTGTATTAAAATGTTACATATTAAAGGCAAAAAAAATGACAAACCTAAATTTAAAAAGCAAACCAAAAAAAATATTTGTTAAATATTGACCCATAACTTCTTTCTACAAGAATTAAAGAATAGAAGGCCTTTTATCAAAAACTGCCTTAAAGAACATAATAACAGGTTTCTTTTTCGTAAAGCAATAGCTATAATTAAATTTATGTAGCAAAAAGTTAGTGGTTAAAATTTGAAAAATTATTTTTGTTTTGTTTGTTTTTTTAATTTGTGTTTTTTTAATTTAATTTTAAACAAATTTTTTGATTACGTATGTGTACAAAAAGTGTTGTTGGTGTCTTGATAATTAAATTACATCATTTGTACACAGTGTAACCAATAACCTTGAACTTTTTTTAAAATAATATATTATAATAAAATTTATTTTTGTTGAAAATATTTAAATTACAACATAAATAGATTAAGTGTTAAAAATGATTATTCATAAACAAATTTCTGTGTTATTATTTTCAGTCATACGTACATGCTTTTTTGGGGGGGGGATTTCAAAATACAAAATTTGGTTTAAATAATTTTAATGGTTACTTAAAGCTACGGGTTTTCGAGAGCATTTTTTTAGATTCGGTCTTAAGCGGTAAGGTAGAAGATAAATTACCTAATAGATACTCTAGGTAGGGCTTATTTTTAAAGTCATATAAATAAAACTACTGGCTTTAACAATTATATAAACAATATTAAGTTTTTTACCCATCCTTTGGGATACCTAATAATCATGCTAAATTATATAATTTTTTTGGTAATAAAAAAAAGGGTATTGGCAATTTTTCTTATATTGTTATTGAATATTTTTAATAATCACATAACCTAACAATCGTCCAATATGACCTAAAATATATTTTACCAGCAAAAACACATTTTACTAAAACTAAAATTGGATAAAATAAAATAATATTAAAGTGTCCAAAAATAATTCATGCAAATTTGCAGATAATTGTTTTAATGCTAACAATTAAATTATCAATCATAAAACTCTATTATCATAAAAACTATTTGCGGTTTTTATTTTTTTTTACTCTTTATGCCTTAATAGTTAAAAGTTTTGCATGTTCAATAAAACTCATTTATACTTATATAAATTTTTAAAGCTTGTACACTTATAAAAAAACACAAATTAATTATATATTTTTTTCTTTTCAGGTAAAAGACATCTACCAGATGAAATAGATCCACTGACATTAATTTTTAGTAAGTTTAAATAAATATATATAATTTAAAGTTGGTGATAAACAATATTTATTTATTATAATTTTATTAATTATTTATACTTTATTTTATAAATTTATTTGTTTTTATTTCAAATACTTTAACAGATGCTAATAAAATTATTTATATTGACAAGAAAAATTATTATGTAAGAATACAGCGTCAAAAACTACAATTTTCTAATTTTCTATATGTTTTTTTGAAAGGAGGACCACTTTAGACATTTTATATAATATTTTTAAATTAGCCATCATGAGTGCACCAAAACCAAAACTAACCACAACAAACCAAAATTTATTACTAAAAACTTTTTCATTTGCTGCAAACCTCTTTTGCTTCTTATTCTGATTCCGAACTTACTGAAGAAAACTTAAATTTATGAAAAAAAAATCAACATTTTTGCAAGTACGCATTAAACTACTTTTACTTGATTATTACCTTTACATCACTAAACATTAATAAACGTAAATTTTCAATTAAAAAAAATGTAGAATGTAAAAAAAAATAAATGTAAAATGCGTACTTGCAAAATTGTTGATTTTTTTATTTTTTGTAAATTTAAATTTCCTTCAGTAAGTTCGGAATCAGTATTAGAAGTAAATTTAAAGCAAGTTTTTTATTTACTTATTATTTTACGCTCAAAGGTTAAAAAAAGACTGTTTGCTTTTTTATGTCTTTGCATTTTTAAGATGCCCTGTATGATAACAATTTATTTTCTCATCGTAGTTCATATTTTTCTGAAAAGCAGACTTTTTTTTATCAAGAATAACTTTTTTTCGTATCTTTTAATTTTTGGTCCATTTGTCAAAACAAGTCCCCATCCAAACAAAGTCATGACACTTTTCCCTTAAACTGAAAATAAAGCAATTAGGTAATAACTGACTTATGCACCGTATATATGTGTTATAAATACTTATTTTAAATATAATAATCCCATTTCTAACAGTAAGGTATAATTTTTCACTAAATAGTAAATACATCGACTTAGTTAAAGAAGCGATATATTTAAGACTGATTAAAGCCTCTTTAAAAGGACTCTGCACTTAAATGTTCTTAGTCTATGTGCTCTGATAGATTCCCCACCTTAAGCGGATATGCATTCATGCTCATTAACTCGCAAATGCACATTAATATACTTAACGGATTTGCTAAATTACTAAGTACTGTATTTATCTTATATGTCTAAGAAATATCTCAAATGCTTTGGAAATTCGGAAATCCTCTTATTTCATATTAATAGGGTTTGGTACTTATACGCAAACATGCTAATATATAATATATTCGGATCATTTTGCGCTAACTTCTATAAAATCTTGTGATTAAACAATAAAGGCAACTTTTTATATTTTTTTAATTGTGACAGTATTAAAGAACAGCTTAAGGCCTAACAACTAACTTAACTTGATTGTCTAAAGCAAAGTTAATGGCAATTTATTTAATTTAAACATCTTATGGTCAGACAAGACTTCAAAGACTCAAACGACCATTTGACAAAAGTGATAAAGGATTACAAAGAAATCGTGCATAGAAAACACACAGATTAAGACAAAAGCATGACCTTTTGTCAAAGAAAGGGCATCCTTGGCTGGAAGTGTGGTAAAGAGGGGCAAGTCCAGAGAAATTGTGCCAGAGCCAATGCATCTGCAAGTAGTCTGGAAAACTTTCAGTTTAAGGGGCGAAAGTGCTACCCAGGCCAGCAACTAACAACTTTATACACGTTGTTAGTTGCTGATGTAATGTACGAAGTTATCCTTGACCTTGACATAATGGAACACCAGAAGTTTGTACTTGTCCTTCCCCAACGGATACTGACAACTAATAACGAAGAAATCGTAATGAGACTACCACGTAAAAATAAAGCATCGTTTCGAGAAGTTGTACCTATAGAGAATTTAAAAAGCTTTATTTAAACAAATTTTGAAAACTCAGACGAAGACGAAATCGTATTAGTTAAACAACTTAAAAATAGTCCACTATACGCTAAATGAATTCTACCGGCAAGAACTTTTACGCAAAACAAAAAAACATGGTATTTGTCAGAATGATGAACCTGAAAAATTACTTGCAACAGGTCTAAAAAGGTGACAACATTGGTACCTATCAACCTGCTCATATGATAGTTACCTATACCTCTGCTACACTTGACACCAAGATCTGGTGATTTTATCGAAAGCCCCACTTAATCCAATGCAGGTTACTAAGCTGAAAGAACTTTTGGGAAGGAATCAAGACGTTTTTCCTTTTCGAAAATGATTTGGAAAAAAACTTGCATAATTCAACTTTAAATCAATACAGGTGACGTATCGCCAATAAAGCAATCAAATTCCAAGGCATTATAGAACCATCCCACAGTTTAATGTGATCTCCAGTAGTCGTAGTTAAGAATGAAGATGGGACTACACCAGATTTTGTGTTTACTTTAGAAGACTTAATGACGTCACGAAGAAAAACAGCTTTTCATTCCCAATTATTAACGATACCCTAGATACACTTAAAATTATTTTTGACTTAAGACCTAAAAAGTTGACTGTTGGCTAGTAGAACTTTATCTAGAAGATAAAGAAAACTTTGCTTTCTCTACCAAAACCGGATTGTGGCAGTTTAATTTTATGCCATTTTGTCTGTGCATTGCTCCTGCAAAAGAAATGTCACCTTTTCCAGAAACAAGTTCAATACAAAGGCCTTTGTAGTCAGTAGGTTCCACGGTTAATACTTGCCATACAGAGAAAATAGAGCGACTCTGATGAACTGTAAAGAAATACCTACATAAAAGTAATTTTTTGTGTTGCTCCTCTAGAACCTGCTGATAAAAGTATTATTCTTTAGAGTAAAAGCATTAAAAATACTTATAAAATTTAGACAAGTCTCTTACCGCTCATTGGCGAGTGGGAGGGCAATGATTTCTTAAATATAAGTTTAAAAAATAATTTGATGGGCTTGCTTTTGGACTGAACAGGATAGAAGAGAGATAATATCTTTTGTTGCGAAAGAACAGCCAACAAAGCTTAACGTTGTTTTGTAAATTATATTTACGAGTTCTTAAATCCTAATAACTAAGAGAAAAATTACGAGATAAATTGTAAACGTTTACATTTGTCTTTGGGCGATTTCTAGAGTTTGAAAATTTAATAATAATAATTATAAGCGTTGTTTCATTTGTTGATGTCCATACTTAACATTCCATACATATTTAAATGACCTATAAAGATCAATAAATTGCTCCATTTGCTTGCTGATAAAACTTAATTCATCCATTTTACATAATCAAAAAACACGTGCTCTCGTACTTCGAGTTGGATTGTATTCTACTTAGTTTCAAGCTCTGATTAGAGTCATACTAACCAGTACAAACTGAAACTAACCAAAATTTGATAAAAATGTAGGCAATGGTTTAAATAAATTGGCCAGTAAAATAATTTGCCTACACAGGGCTAACCTGATTAAACTAATAGTAAGCAATAATAATAAAACAGAAAAACTATAGAGCTGTTAAGCGTTTATAAAATTAACTGCGCTGACTGTAACAATAAATATACTAGTCAAAGTAAAAGTTAAGACTAGACTAAAGAAATATTATTTGCAAAAAGTTACAAAACACGGGAATTTTAATGCATTGCCCAACACGGGATCATTTTATAAGGTTAAATAGTTTTAAATTAATAAAACGACTTTTGTCGTGACCGAATATTTTTTTTGTAAACAAGCAACTTTAAATAAATATATTATCATAGCTACACTGTTAAAAAAATCCGCAATGAATTTATGGGATACAATTTGGGTAAAAAAAATTGTTTAATTGTCCTATTCTTGACCTATTAAGCGTTAGTATTTTACGTACTCTTTACAAACTTAAACAAGATGAAACATTAATCACACCGACCAACAAATTTGTTTTTTGTGACAAAAAATTCTAGAAATTAAGCAATAACATAAAAGTAGAATTTGTTAATACGAGTATATGAGGTTTTATTGTTAAACATGTAAAAAAAATAATATTAATATTTTGTAAGGTATATAGGTATAAAAAAATAATTTATCTGTTTTAATGTTCAACAGTAATCGGCCCAAGTGTTTGAACCTCATTTGCATTGGTACCTTCATTCTATGTCCAAAAATGCTTTTGGAGTTTTAAAAAGAAAGTCTTAATTAAAATTTAAAATAGGAATTTTCAGTAACATAATATATCCTGGTACTTTAGAGGTTGTTTAAAAGTAATTAATCATGTCTTTTTCGTTCTCAGTTTTGTTGTTTCTAAGAGAATCTATATCTCTATATTTTATATTTTCCTAACATGTCTAAGCAAGTTTTTTCGGTAAATTTAATTCTTGTCTTTAATACGTTTCCTAGTTTGTGGTCGATGCTTGATTACTTGTTTAATTTGACTAGTGAAACAGTCTGATATGTGATTTCTTGGTTTGGCCCATATCATTTAAATGTCAAGGTTATTGTGTGGTGTTTCTGTATCGTATCCAGACCAAAAACTTAAACAGGGTATATTACATATATAGAAAACCAAAATATTTAAAATGACCCCTTTTAGCCCAGCTATTTCTTTACACGTGTTGCAAAAACGATCATATATCCTGATTTCAAAACACTGTTTTCAACAAAACTCTCTAGCAGTTTGGTTTATGTGACTATCATTAATACAAAAAAAACTTTTTGGTTTTTGTTTTAAGGATAGGTGGCCTAGCATAAGTTACGTACTAGTATATGTAATAAAAATTATGTTGAACAGTATCATAAAGCAACACTCTACTACACTTTGAAATAACAAGAGGTAATTTTTATTTCATTTAATTACAATATTTAAAACTGTTTTACAACAAACCATCTTTGAATAAGATACAGCATAATAACAGGATTTGTGGGAACTCCCTCCAAGCTCTCTATGACAGTCTCATCAAATTCAGCTAATTTTAAACTGACAGAAATTGATAAGGGCTCAAGGCATATTACAATATATTTGTTTATATACGCATACCCGAACGATGGGAGAAAATCCCATTGAAAATAGTTGTTTACTTTAGCTATATAGACGTTGATGAGGGCAAGCTCTATTTTGCTTACAGCGTTTAAAGCAGCACTGGTTTTGTAAAACAAATACTATATAATTATAATGGAATCAGCTTGCGGAATAAAAGAAAAAACTTCTATTAATAAAAAGAAAAATTTTAATTATTTTTTTGACTTTTAAGGTATCTGTGTAATCACAAAGAAATGGCACTTCCAGGTTTTTAAAAACCATTTTCGGCGATCGTTTGTTTATGAGAATTATTACCGTATACCAAATCATTCAATAATAGTCCCCATTATTGCATAATTTTCAATAAATAAACCAGTATATTATAGGCAACTAAAAATTCACAAAAAAAACATTGTATCTTTTTATAACGTTGTCATTTGAATAACAACCGTTAAAACAAGTTGGTTGACTAAAATCTAAACACATCCACTATTAGTTACAAAACGGTCGCCGAATATAATGAATAATATAAAAAAATTAACATGTTTCAACTTATAAATTAGTGGAAAAATAAAACTAAACTTACATTACTTTAGCACATAGTAAACCGCGTCAAAACACCAAAAACATACAGGGTCTTTGATTATATTTACGTGGCATCTGGAGCTTTGACTTTTAATATAAAAAAAATTATATAAAAATTTTATTTTTTTTATATTATCTTTTAAAATTATCAGTAAAAAAATATGGCATCAAAAAATTAAAAATACAGGCAACTTCAACTTTTTTAAATGGAGCACCCTGTATAATATGCGCTACAACGAAAGATTTAATTTTTCTAATTATAAATATGTATACAGTGATGATATTTGGGTAAACCGTTTTTGAGATATTTTAGCTTAAATTCTATATAAATTGCAATAAAGTTTCTTATTAGGATCAAGAAAGCCATGGAAATAATTAAATTGTTATGTTGCTAATTTGATGAGAGTTTTTTCTGGACCAATGATGATTATTTTTGCAATTAAACATTTTCGCCCCGGTAGTTCTGAATGGACATACATTTATAAGGATGAAATTGGTAAAATTTTAAAGTTGAATAAATTTTATAATCTGTTCTATTAAGTTCAGACGCTGCATTCAAGATGTATATATCAGGATTTTCTAAAATTATTAAAAGTAGTTAGTGCTAGTCCAATAGAAAAAGTATAATAATTATTTCGGAAAAACGAAGACAGCCATATTTTTGTTTTTATTTTGTACTAGTTATTTCCTTTATCTTTTAGGTTTTCCGGGTACTAAACTTCCTTACTGTGGATTTAATAGGGTCTATAAATGGTACCCGTTGTTAATAATATAATTAGTGATATTACCTTTGCACTGTCATCACATTATTATTGTTGCCATCAAAAAAAGACGCACAATAGCTATTTTTTTTGTTCTTCTAAATAGCCCATCGACAAGAAAGTAATACAAATTATTCTTTATAGTTAAAATGATAAACTTCAACTTTCTACAATATCGAGCCGTCAAATTTATCATATATATATATATATATATATATATATATATATATATATATATATATATATATATATATATATATATATATATATATATATATATATATATATATATATATATATATATATATATATATATATATATATTTATATATTTTTTTAAATTAGAAAAAAAAAAGATCTTTCGTCCTAGCCCATAATATACAACAAAAGTGGTGTAAGTTGCCTATATTTTGTCATTTTCTTAATGCAATATTTTTTTACTGATAATTTCTAAAGATAACATGGAAAAAAGACCTACAATATGTTAATAAAACATTTTTTTGCTATCTTCAATAATAAAGGCTCCAGATGCCACGTAAATATAAACAAAGATCCGGTACATTTTAAAAAAGTTTGCAGCACTCATTAAGGACTAATAATAACCAAAACTGTAAATTATAAAAACCTCGTTTCCTAATTAGTCAATTTCTACATTGCAGTAAAACGAATAATTTTTTTTTTTATAAAAATACAGTAGTGTGATTTAATACATTGATATATTTTATATTAAAATTATTTAATAGAAATCCATTAGATCAGAAGTCCCTTACACAAACAACTACATGTGCTGCAGACTTACAGACTTGTAATATCTGTAGATATTGCTAACTTTGCTTTTTTATGTTTTCTGGAGCACCTTATTATTTGCTATTTGAAATATTATGTAGCATTTTAAAGTTATCTTTAATATTAAAATTATGTTTTAACTCCTATAAGTGAACTCCAAAGGCTGATCTGTTATCGTTAGGACATTTTTGTAAATTTAGATATTCTTGTATCCTGGTTTTTAAAGTTTTCCTATTTTTCTCACCAATTGTGAGTTATAATCACCACACTCCAGTCTGTAGACTTTACTTTTTTGAATGGTTTCAACATTATCTTTGGTATGAGATAACAATATGTTTTAAGTTTAATGTAGAACTGTCAACTATATGTACATTTTCTAAAATATATTTCTATATATTACTTATTTTAAGTAAAATATTATTTATATAAGTCAATTTAATGTATCTAGGAGCTAGGAGGTTGCTAAGGTAAAATAAACTTATTCCTACTGTTATTCATCTCCCTTCAATTAACTTTTTAATAATTAGTTTGTCTATTAAAATTTTAAAGTAACCGTTATTTTCTGCAATTTGGTAAATGTTTTGTCTATTATTAATGACATCTATAGCCAAAAGAGGAAATAAAAAGAGTCGATGAAAAAATAAATGAAAGGCAGCCAATATATGTAAAATGTAATGATTTGAATCAGAGATTATACTGTTACCTGTCTGTGTTAATTTCCTGAAAATTCAATAAGTATTTTTATATATATTTGGGGTAATAAAAAGGTCTAACAAATTTGGTGTATTATTAAATTCAATTTTCATGGTAAATTAAATGTTCTTATGTAGGGACTTTAAATATTTAAAAATGATAGTTCCTATTTCCGTCCCTTGGTCGGTCTGTCTAATGACGCCATAAAAACGAAATTAAATAAAATTATGATTTTAGAGTTAAAATATACAGCAGCCTATTGTTTTTAAAAGACTGTAAGAAGAGAGGCTTCAATAAATTAGGTTGCTTGCCATTTTTATTAAGGCCAAGGATTTTTTAAATCATTTATATGCCTAAGGTAACAGTTTTTTTTTACTGTTTTAAATTAAAATTGGGCTTGGCTTCATTTTAGATCTTTAATATTTTAATGAGACAATAAGGCCAAGAAAACGGTTTTTTTACATTTATGTTTTTAGTTAGATTTTATGAATTTTTGTTTTGCCTAAAAGATCTTTTTTTATTGGCAAGAGAGGTTTTTTTGGTAGGTTTTATTATTTCTGCAGTTATCATAAGATTTAAGTAATTATGGTTATATACAATTTATTTATTATTATTTTTTAATTTAAATAAGAAAATAAGCTTTTTAACAATTTTTTTTCTCGAAGAAAACGTAATTAATAAGCTTCATACAACTTAATTTAATCAGGTAGCCAAATGCACGTTCCCTTTTTACAAATAACTCTATTTCTCTAATTATATTAAATTATTATATTAGTGCTAATATTTTAATCTTTAAGATAAATATTTCTTGTATTTTGCATGGTATCACCAAACCAATAAAATTATCTTTCCCTCATCAATGTCAGACTGTCAGAAAGTACATATTACCAATTCTAACTTTGTTTTATTATCCTGTTATATGGCATAAATAGTATACCATAAAATACTTCAAACCCTTGTCTAGTTGCAAGTCTTTGTCGAAACAGATAAGGTAACATCAAAAACGATATTAGCATTACAATAACGTCTACGAATAATAAGTTACTTGAACACACTGTCGTTATGAATTTGCGCTTAATTGCTTATTACTAGATAATTTTATACAGGGTGTAACATAAAGGTTGGGAATAAATTAAACAGTAAATTTCTTAGTTAAAAAAAAAGTTTTTTTTGTATAGTTTTACTTTACGAATAATCTTTTCAGGGTGTTTAAAAAAATCTGTTGTAGTGTAATAACTTCCGAATGATAGAAAACAATAAAACGAAATTTACTCAAAGCTAGTACCCTAGTAACGACAAAAAAAAAACCTAATTTCATTTAGTGTTTTTTTTATGGGATACGCCATCGGTAATTTTTTTTGATCATTTTCCAAATTTAGTTTATTGTTTTAAACCAAATTGGCCTTGAAATAAAATAAAGAACCGCAGAAAAAAACTAATATTATAACTCAGCAGACCTTTTGTCGTCACAAGCTATTTAGGTCTGCCGTCAAATTGATGGGCCAGACGTGCACTTTAAATTGTAGTAACGATAAAAATAGTTTTTTCTAAAAAAGATATTAAGCAAATGCTTCTTCTTTTTGGAAAATAAAAGATATATATTTGATTAGTTTTTGGATCAAAATAAATTTTATGCAACAGGCCCAGGTACAGCGCAAGCAAATATTTAAGTTCTGTTATAAGCTCACCCTGTATAGCTATTGGCAGGGCCGTATCTAGGTATGAAAGCGCCTTTGGCGGGGCTTAACATTTGCGTTCCTTCCCCCCATACACCGGGGTATTTAGGGATTATGGAATACCCCCCAACGAAAACGAGGAGACTAAGGGATTTTCCTCGGAAATTTTACAAAATTAAAGTGCAAGCTGTAGGTTTAAATTTTTTCATTCGAGAATTTAGTTTCTTTAAAATGCCAGTTTTGTGGTAAAATTGGTGTCAAATTCTATATTTTGTTTATATGAAAATTTTAGCCTACTGTTTGAAAGAGACATGATTTACCTAAAACAACTGTTTGTATCTGACTGAAAGAAGTGGAATGTAATTAACTTTATATTTTTATTTGTGGATGATTAAACTTAAAATAAATTTTACAAAAATACTGGGCTTGGCAGGCCTACTAAAACGTAACATTTATACTATAATTAATAAGTTAATATGCAACAAAATATTCGATTAAAAAATTATATTTCATGTATTTACATAAAGTACCTATTGAAAATTTTTGGTATGAAACATGTAGAAAATATTTCAAAATAACATTTTTTCTGTCTTAATATATTAAAAATAATTAAATTAAGTATCTAAGTTAAAAATTTGTTATAAAATTGTTCTGTTTCAATTTATTAATTTGATTAATTTTGTCAATAAAAATAATAATAATATGACTACGGTAGCCGATTTTGCGCCCCCAGATAGCTGCGCCCTTGGCAGGCGCCCATCTCGCCACCGCTTAAATACGGCCCTGGCCATCAGGTTTGTGCCAGTACAAAAAATGTTGGTTTTAACCCAAGTTATAACATATTAAAAAAATATAAAATTCTTCCTGGTCACCAAGTTTCATAAGATTTGCGCCATATTCTTAAAAGCATATTTATAAAAAGTTTTTTTTTTAAAACAAAACTTGTGAATGCGGAAAACTGTAATTAAAATTATTTTTAAGTGGTTAGAGATTTTGTATTAAAAAAATTCAAAGTGGAAGTTGAATATACAGTTATTGTTAAGTTAAGTTTAGCCAGTAATAAAAAAATCCATAACATCTTAACCATAATTTTATTAGATATTTTATTATTTTTAGGTGGCAGCACCGCAAAGTCTGGCTAAAGAGTTTTAATAAAACGCTTAACGAATATATGATAGTATTAATCGTTTTAAAAAAAGGAACTTCGGCTATGCATTTTGATAAATAACAAGTTGTTTTTTAGTTTTATCCCAATATGATTTTTAGAATTATTTTTAGTTTATTATATTTTGCTAATTTTTTAAAACTTGTTTTTGATATTTTAAACGATAAAAAATATTTTGGAAGTATTACCCTGATAAAGAATATTTTCTTAAAAATTAAATTATAATAAATTACAACATTATTTTGAACAAGAGTCTTTATGCAGCAAAAACTATAACTTAAAACAAGGTTTAGCCAGTTTTATATTTTTATAATAAAAATATATTTAAAATTTACACTAAGTCCTTACAGTCCATTACAGCTGTAGCTGGAATAACGATCGAATTTAATTGGTTTAATGCCTACCACAATGAGGGGCCTAATCATAAGACAATCTCATTAGCAGTTTACAACACGATGGGATAAAAAAGTAAACTGTAACTTTTCCAGGAAGTTACTGAACTATCCTGACAGCGATACAGCTAAACATTACTTGGCAATGTCCAGGGCGAGCATTCGTCTAATCAGACACGTTCTTACTGGACATTATCAACTGCGAAAACACCACTTTAGAATGGGTATAAATGACACACCTTTGTGTAGTGGTTGTGAACAGGAAGACGGGACGGTCTCACCTACTTTAAATCAGTAAGATGAGCGGCGTACTGAGTGAGGAGTTCCGTTTAGGAGGTAGCACAACGGGTCTACTGTGGCCTAGGTGCAGTGATGTTTATCACCCTCCCCAATTTCAGATTCAGAGCCTATCACGTGGTTTCCCTTACAGCTTTGTGTTATAAATTTTAACGTACTTCGCTAATATTAGTTAAGAAAGTAAATATACTAAGAATGCACCTACTTGATACTGCCACAGACTATGAAATATTGTTAACTTACTTACATTATAACTTCTAGAGGCAGCCTAGGCGTCACGCAGACCAAGAGAGAAAGGTTGTAGATTTATCGCGCCAAAACTTTCTCTTGTAGGTATATGCTTGAAGGTCTAGCTTACACATATAAAACTTAATAAAGTGGGTGAGTTTTGCAACCTTCGAGCATATACCTACTGTAATAAGCATGCAGAGCGAGACCAAAAGTTTATAGACTTATCGCGCCAACGCTTACAGTTGGTCAATTTTATAACCTTTGAGCATATACCCACTAGAGGCAGGCTGCAAACAAGCCTGTAAAAGGGAAAGAAGAATAGACGTAGTCAGGATTTTGTTCAGTGAGGGCAGACAAGAAAAAAGTAATAATATTATGAATATTCCCCTAAAAATAAAAGTCTTCACAGTTACCCGGGTAGGTCATACTTATTGGCGGGATCTTATAATTAGATATGTGTTTTACGTTTACATGAATAATATTGCCCACCTCTGCTAGAGAAGGGGTGGCTGTCCCCTTTGCCTGTACCTGGCTACGCTCTTTAAGTTGTATAACTTTATTGTCTTGCTCCACATACTGATTGGTCAGCCTGGAAGGGTACATATTTCTCCCCGCCGATCAATAAGCGAGAGTGAAAACTTATCGCGCTTTTTCTCTATCGCACGCTGTTCACACGGATGAGTGGCATGGTCGCCTCTAGGTGGTATTTGCTCAAAGTTTCATATAGATGCGAAGTGAAAATATATTGGACAACATTTTTTTTAATGATAGGATAAAATTGTTTTTATTTAAAATATTATTTATTTAAAATTACCCAATATTTAACAAAACTAAATCAAAAAGAAGGTTCCGAGGATCGCCCCCTAGCATCTCGGCGCTTAGTAAGCCAAACCAACGGCGCACATACGGGTATTTAAATGATCTACGCGGCCAAAACTATTTCTTGGTATTTAGATGTTCTAAATGATATTATTAAATAAAAAAAAGCTTTTAACATTTGATTTGAGCATATTTAATGTAAAAAATTAACAAACAAAAAGTTTATCATTCGTTAGAAAAGATATTATCATCTTCACTGTCTGAAGAATATACATCAACTTTATTCGGCTTTGCAGGCATAAGAAGTGTAATGGTTTCGGGTAAAAACGATTCCCATTTTCTTTTTTTCAACTTCCTCATGCTACTTAAGAGTGGATCCGAACTTAAAAGTAGCCGATTAAAAATATCTCTGTTGCAGCTTTCCCTGGAAAATTTTCGAGCAAAGTCTTGGCGGTATGTTCGGAAATGTTTATTTCGCGCTTCCGCGGCCTCTTCGGAAAGCTGTCCAATAGGCAATAGTGCATTTTTTATTATAATTGCACCGTGGATTAGAATCTTATGCATAGTGGGGGTCATTGGGTGCCAGGGGTACAAACTGACATATAAGCGAGCAGTATCCATTGCATATTTGTTGTATTTTTCGGGATCAATTATATATCCACTTGAGATTGCCTCTAGAATGACCTTTAATCTATATATTAGGTCGTAACTAACGCCTGTTATTTCCGCAGCTAGCTTAGGATCTTCGAAAAATCTCCTACTCGTGTTGCCGTCATTTGTATTCCCAAAGTTTGCCTTTGGCACATCCACCAATAATCCAGTTTTTTCACGAAATCTGGCCTGGATTTCCAGTTTCCTCTCTTTTTCCATATTTTTTTCCATTTCAGTTTTTCTCTCTCTGTACTTTTTAACCGGCAATTTATAAGCTAAATGGAGAATACTCTCGAAAAAACGAATTCTGGCATGTAAAACTGAAAGGCCAAATTCTATTGCTTCAGACGAGGTTTCTTTTTGAATATCCAGTTGGTTGAAATCTTTTGAAGTTGCACCACATATGTAACATTTGTTGGTTGACTTTGTGTCAGTGGCAGCATTACATACTTTGCCATCTACCATTGTCATTTTAAAGACATGCTTAACTAAAAACTTCTTCCCATTTAGCTCAACCACTGTTGCATTAAGCGACTGCACGGAATTTTTCACATAGTCAATTTCTTCTTTAGTAACATCAATACTTTCTTTAACGAAACGGAATCTTATGGGTCGGCAATACCGCGGAGACGATGGCGTTGGATTTTCCCATAGTAACTTTTCACCTCCACCGCAAACTAGTATTAAAGGTACAAAACAGCTTTGAAAAATGTTGGCGTCTGAGTCGGCATCATTTTCAAATTTCTGCTTAAGTTGAGACTGTTGTGACCCATCACAACCCCATTTGCAAATAATTTTTAAGCTGTTCCTCTCTTCCTCTTTCAAGGTCATTAGGATCTCTTCCAGATAAATAGATAAACGTCTTACGGTGAGATCAACTAAAGATTGTAAATTGCTTTCCGCTAGGTACTTGTTACTTTTGATTCCTCTATGGGTGGGTAACATTCTTTTTTTGCTTTTTTTTAAAAGGCTATAACAGGGAAAAAAATTTTTATTGGTATTTTAATAACCTCGTATTGTCGACGAGTTAAAATCTGCTTCCCCCAAAACATTGACAACGCCTCTGTTGGAGTAAGTGAGCGAGTTTCTTCTGTTTTTGATTTAGAAAATGCCCTCTTATATTTTGCAGCACGTTTTGGGGTGGTACAAGTGATTTCTTTCAGTATATCGGATGCATCTCGTTCTCCAGTTTTTCGCAACTCAATCTGAGCAGCATGAACGATAACTTCCTTCCCAAAGTAGACCGAATCTCCTCGGTTTTCTTCGCTTGGTTCTTTCACTTGATTCTTCAAATGACTTAAGTGGCCGACCTGACCGTGCACCAACATTTTTTGTAACCATGGGCATTTCAAAGGTTCCTTCCAACCACGATTGATTATATTTAAGAAATACGTCTTTCTTATTATGGGCTTTTGACCACCTCTGTTTAATTTGGGATTTAAAATACGAAAAACTATGTTTTAAGTTTTTAAAGTTTTCCAATTTCTTTATGTTAGATATATCGCAATCGCTCCGGTAAATTACTTTTTTATTGTCTGAAACGAATTATCCCTTAGGTGAAGCGTCAACGTATCAAAGTTCTAACTCTCCATGGATGTAGTGAAGTGTAGTACCCCTGGAGGGTGTATGCAATTAAGAAAGTCAGAAACAACTCCGGAGAGTGATTAGTTTTACTGCATTTCGCCTGACGAGTTTTCGATGGAGGATAAATTTGCTTTAATCGTAATGTGTAGCTAAGAATTTTGTTGCACGAAGTATAAAGCGAAGAATCCCAAATTTAAACTTAGATTAAAGTTTGAACTTAATTCACGTCTTTAGAAAGCGGAAAGCTTAACAGCTGTCTTAGCAGAGCTGGGTGCTTTAAAAGTGAATAAAATTTACTTATAACAAACAAGAATATAAAGAGTAAGTTTTTTAAAGTGTTACAATGCGATATGTCAAAAGTGGCGGTTTTCACATTATTAGGTATGGTACTTTTTTTTTTAAACTGATGAGGTCATAAATATATTCATTGTGGCCATACTAGTTTTCAAGCTACAGGGTGATTCTGAAAACGTTTCTTTTTTAGACTCGTATCTTAGCTATTCGATAACTTATTAAAAAAGTAAAAAGTAACTCTTATTACAGTTTAACTAGATGGGCTCCGAACTTTGCTTTCTTCGTTCCTTCATTCCTAGAGTGTCCAGGTCATGGAGCCTGCTACCCGCAGAAGTTTCTCCTTCTCCTCCCAGTCTCCAAATTCTAAAATTTAGATCCCTGTGAACAAACTTCCTTTTACCACACTTAGGACACCCACGGTACTTTAGTACTTAGGCCTAAGCCTTTATGGACTGTCCAAACTTAAAAAAATAATTTATTCATGTGTTAATTAAAAATGTTTCAAAACATCCTATGGTAAATGTTTAAACTGCTGACCGTTTTTTAGTACTATTTTCTGTCATGTTTATTTTAAAATAATTCTTTTAGTGTCAGAGTGACCAATGTAGTTCTTTTATTAGTTACTTAATTATCTCAAAAACCAGAAAAATGTGACGTATAATGAATTTGAAATTTAATGCAGAATTAAATGTAAACTTAAAATTTGGTAAAATATACAGAAAGAAAAGAAATTAAAAAAATACGTTCTTAACGATAAAAACTCTGTATTTAAGACATCCTGCATATTTACAAATACACTTAATAAAATTAGTGTTACCAAACGGACATTTTTTATCTTATGTTTTTTTCTGTATCATGTGCAAGGGCAGATATATTTAGTGTATAAATAGAATTGGGACACCCTGCATATATTGTTGCAAAGCCCAAAGTATTAAATAGTATGTTTGGGTTCTATCTTAAAAACAGTGCTTGCATAAGAAATTTGAAGCACGCCACTATATTCTATGTAAAAAGTTCTAAAAAGTAGTTTCTACTTTTTTAATCATCTGTCGAATAGTTGAAGATGGGAGGTGTGCCCAGAAAGGCAACTTTTTTAAAATTACCCTATAGCTTGGAAATTAATATGGCTGTAATAAATCTGTCGATGGCATGTAAAGTTTCACAAAAGAATAGCACAGTATTGTAAAAACCGCCTGTTTCTATTTTAAAAAATGTGCGTTAAGTTATTTTTAGCATTTTTTGGCTTTACTTTTTTTTGAGTTGTAGGTTATGATTTTAAAATTGTAAATAAAATGTTTGTAAAAAGTTTGTAAGCAAAAAAAATTCCAACTGCTTTACTAGCGATTAATTATGTTTGTACATAAAAAAAACATTACAACATAATTTTAAATTATTTAATGTCTATAATGCCTAAAAATGTCTTCTTTGACTTTTCTGTGGGTGTCACTAATAGGCAAGCAGAACGGAGTCGATCTCTTTATGTTATTTGGAGTTGTAGGTCAGAAGACATTTATTTTGTCCTTAAGCCCCACAGTTTATTTAAAAAAAAAGTATTGCTGTTTTAATACAATTTTTAAAAAGTTAATAGCTTAATTATTTTTGTAATTAAAAACAACCAGCAATGTAGTAAATAGTATGCATAATTTCTGTCAAAAAAATAAAGAATTTTTTTTTGCATAAAAAATATTTTTAACCCAATTTTAGTGCACTTTTATAATATATTTGGTATTAGATTAAGGTCTCAAAACTTTTAAAATATATCAAATAGTAGATGTTAACAATGCCAAAAGTGTAATAATACTGTTTAACTTGGCATGAGCTAGTTTATCCGAAAAATTGACTATTTGTGCAAATTTTTCCAATTTGCTTTGGAGCATGACCAGATATTAAACTAATTGCATATTTAATTAAATAATTGTTGATCTTTAAGTCACCTGGAAAAATTTTGGATATTTTAGCATTACCCTTTATTACTATGATTTAGCATATAAAAAAAATATGTTTTAACAAAAAAATTACCATAACAAAAAAAAATTTAAGGGGGAAAAATTATTCCAAATACAATTAACAGAAAAATTTAATAAACTTTTTTGAACGAGGTGTTTTAATACAACAAAAACTTATATTATTATGGAATTTAATAGAAACTTTAACAGAACTTTTGTGGCCCCTTCGTATTATTTATTTACTAGGTTTTTGTATCAGTTTAAAATAATCTTTTGGTAAAAAGAATAAGGCTATAGTCTTGTATGCATAACGTATACATAAGCTAATCAATATTTTTGCTTGTTATAAGATTTTGTTTTTTTTAATCAGTATTATAAATCTTATTACAAAGCAATATGCCTTTTATTCAAAATATTATTTTTATTGATTAAATAATTTTTTTATGTCTCTTTTACCAACAACAATATTCTACAAGAGACTTTTATGGAAAAAATTATCATCAAAATACAAATCGGATATTATTAAAGGACTAATAAGCTATAAAGCCTAGAATATATATTCTAATAATACCAATCTTCTAATAGTTTAATCACTATTGTAAAACTTATTTGTAATGTTAAACAAAAAGTCCTCTATGATATAGCTTCAGCGTATCGAAGTTTAAATTCTCGGAGCGTGTCTACTGTTAAGAATGTCACAAACAACCCTAGAGACTAATTAGTTTTACTTCTCTTCTCTTGACGAGTTTTTAATGGGATAGGGAGTTACTTAAAACCTAATGTGTACCTAGGTGATATATTGCACGCCAAATAAAAAGGGAAGAAAAAAGAGAAATAATATATCTAAATTCCGAATAATACTTTATTATGATATATTTCTAATATACAAATACAAAAACTCCTAGAAAAAAAGATTCTGTATTTTTTGTTGTACAATATAGATGGTCAAGTCATTAGATAATTTTATAAAACATGAAAGTTTAAAGTAAGTTTTTGAAATTATATCGCTTGGCTTATTTTTACTGTAGCGTTTAACTTCTTTATTACTTAAGATAAAAACATAATGTGAAATATAGCTTGGGCTAATTAAATTTTAAATTTTAAAAGTCCTTTAATTAGGGGATAATAAAACTAACTTACTATGGCTAGTTTTACTTTATCTCCTTTAACAAGCTTTAAAAATTAAATGAAAAACTGTCATTTAAATGCAGGAATAAAATTTAATTTTATTGTATTTTTTGATAAAAGAAATAATTGTGAATTTAAGAATTAACAGATATTTTTTATATCTATAGCTAACAAATATAATCTAGAAAATATATTTAATATACAGTGTTTGGTAAGATATATCCAACCCCAAGGTAACGTCCAAGCTGACATGGGAATGCCAAAAAGAACTGAAAGTTCTGGGAAAACGCAACAGAGTAGGGTAGGTAGGTAGGTTTAAAGTGAGTGGACTTTTTACGCCCTCCACTCCGACCACTCGGTCTATTGTGGCTCACACCTTTTCATATTTCTCCCAATAGGATCGAACTTCTAATGAAACCGATACCAGATTGGAAAAGAGTTCTTATATCTCCTCTTACTCGTGTCGCTACCGGACACGAACACAATGTGTTCTGATGTGTTCTGGTGTCCCTGTCTCCTGGAGAGTATGACGAGCAGACGATTAGATCCGTCATGCCCTCCTCTCCCGGTCTAGTGACGTCGGTAGCTACCAGGTCCTTGTTACAGAAACCAGATGTTCTTTCTGAGGCCGCATCTCCGGCATTGCTCAATGAAAACGGTCGGCTTTCTGTTTAAAACCAGGGAACCCTTTTCCCTATAAAGGCGGTTCTGTCCGCCTTCTGTTTGGATTCAGGGATCTCTTCCTAAGCACCTGTTTGTTCGGGATGGATTAGCCCTTCCCCGTGAAACAGAAACAACGCCGGGGACTTCAGGGCATCTAAAACTAGGGGAGTTTTTAAGAATAATTAGCCATTTTTTTCTTTCGACGAGTCTTTAATAAAAATTTAAGTAACAGTAATATGTACTTAAGTTTATTACTGCACATACCCCTTAAGAAAGGTTTAAAAAAATAAAACTTAATGTGCGGTCAGCGAGGGAACCTAAAATCGGGGCCAATTTGTAGTGGCCGTTTTTTGTGAAGGTAAGTATATAATTATTACAATATACGTAGGTCGCTATATTATAAGTTTTGTCGTACTTACAGAATATTTACTTTTTTTCAAAGTAATCACCATCAGCCGCTATGCAACTTCATATGCTCGAACCAAGTAGCAAAAGTCTCTTTCCAAAATAACTGTGGAATATTAGCGCAAATTTTGTCAATTGCTCCCAATAGCTGTAAGTTGCACGAAACCGTTCTCCCTTTTAATAGTTTATTTACATAGGAGAATAAAGAAAAATCACCTGGCGCCAAGTCCGGACTATAGGGAGGATGACTAAGTAATTTTATTTTAGATTCCTCAAGAAAGGTGGTCGTATGACCGGTTCGATCGCATTATCATGGTAAAAAAACAGGTATCGAGACTCGAAAAAACTTTTTAGAGACCTTCACTTGTGTACCATGATGCTGTGACAGTCTTTTGTGTCTGAACAAACGCTAAAAATAATCTCTTACTAAAAAAAAACTACTACCATTAGTTTCTTCAGAGAACGAGCTTGTTTCACGAATGCCGGTGGTTCTTCCTCTTCAAATATCCACATTTTGCTCTGAAATTTAGTTAGGACATCATAATAATAAATATAGGTTTCGTCACCTGTGATAATTTAATTGATACCATTGGAGTCACCGTCATCAATTTTTTTGAGCATTTGTTTGCACCACTTTACTCCCTGCTCCTGTAGAGTATCGGTCATCAAATGTGGTATCCAGAGTGAACAAACTTTTCTAACTTTTATTCGTTGTGCAGAATATAATGAATAGTCGGTGCACTTATCGTCATTATATTCTCTAGGTAAGGGTATGTTATTCATCGGTTTTTCACAATAAGATTTTTTATGGTTAGAATATTTTTATTAGTCGTCACTTCAATCGACCTACCAGATCTTTGCTCGTTGCTTTGTAAGACCACGACGAAAATTGTACAACATAATAACATGAACACCACGTCGCGTCAATTCAGCTATTACAGTGATTTATTCACTTTTTTATAAATTATGAAAACACAATACGCGGATTAAACGGCAACTGTTACCAATCATATGAACTAAAGTTTATCATAGTACCCCCAAACATTCGATCATGCGTACTACAGAACTTGTCTAGCGGCCTACGTATTTTTACCTATTTATTTTTTTAATAATTTTTTGCAAGCGTATTGATTTTAAGTTCAGTAAAAAGTCACCTTTTCCAATTAAATTTTAAAAACATTTGTGGTAAAACATTTAAAGAGTTTATCTCAAAGTGCTTCATTTTAACCGACAATACATATTTTCTAAGAGCAGATAATGAATTATATTCCAGTGATTTTGAGATAGACTTACGTGAACCGGGGTGTTAAAAAAATAGCAAAAAAAAAACACTATTTAATAAAGAAAGACATGTTCATCACACCGTGGGAATAATGGTATGGGGTACCCTCGGATATGGTAGCAGCATACCCCCAGTCTTGATTAGAGGTAAAAGTAATGGTAGACTTAATGGATTAACATTAAATTAACCGCTTACCATAACACCCATCGCCTAATCTCTCTCCAAAAATTATATTTGATACATAATTCAGTATTTGATATGCACTAACCGGAACTTACCCTCAATATCTGTTTTAATCCATGGTATTGTTTTATTATTAACTTTACTCTAAATACAATTTATCTACAAAAACACATTGTAAGTATTAAATATTTTATAATGTTAACATTATTTAATAAACTAGTAGATGCAAATTAAAATAAAACCATTAATAACTTTACTTTAAGGAAATTTTAGGTTTTTATTATCTCATATTTTATTATTTAATTCGTCCAAAACAGGCGTCTCTTCAGAAATAAAAGTAATCCTTTATCTCGACCATAACTAACTTTCAAGGACCTTTTTAAATTTTAAGAAAATCGGGTCAGTGGTTTTTGGGACAAATTGCCCTTATATAAAGGAATGTAAAAAAGTTTTAGGCAGTTCAAAGCTTTTGACCACATTTTTATAATAATTGTTAGTACCTATAAATCTACGAAATCAACATAGAATTAAATAAAGGCCTTTAATAATTGTTTTCAGTTGTTTGTCACATTGCACTTTGTTGGTTAAGGAGGACACTCAAAAGAAGGAGAAACTAAAATCTATTTATTTTGGTTTAAGAAAAACACCTATAGTCCAGAAAACAAACCATTTTGCTAGCAATTTTTTCAAAATGCATAGAATGACTTGAAATTTTGACAGTAGGTAGGGAATAGTCAAAGGATTAAAATCTATATCATGCCAAAGGGTGCCTTTACCTTGGGGTTGGTTGCCAAACCATCTCGGAGGTGAATTTTTTTTTCAATATATTTTGACCACAGGAATCGTTTGAAAAGTTATTTCTAAGCAAAAAATGTTCTATGCATTTTTTTGTAAAATACATACTTCTTGAGTTATTCGCGGATGAAAGCTAAAGTTTTTTGTTGATAAAATCAACGTTTTTAATCGTTTTATTTTTTGAAAATTACTCGCTAAGTAGGTACGCATTTTATTTAAAAAAACTTAAAGTCACAAAATTGAAGGTTTTGAAAAAACAAATAAAATGTTTTTTTTTTGTAATTGCTGGGTGATCAATGCAAACCAATTTGTGGTTTGTTAAAGGTTAGCTGTTATTCGTCAAATACAAAATTTTAGAATTTTAAAGGCAAATAACGCAAAATCTACGTATTTTTGAGGAAAGATAATAATCCTTTTTTTGAGCATTAGCAAGGACCTTTTTTTTAAAAAAAAATGGGTGTGTATTATAAAAATTAAGTAAGTTATGATTTAAATAAGGTTTTAGAATTTTAAAGGCAAATAACGCAAAATCTACGTATTTTTGTGGAAAGATAATAATTCTTTTTTGAGCATTAGCAAGGACCTTTCTTTTTAAAACAAAAATAGGTATGTATTATAAGTAAAAATCAACTACAAATTACTAGCTAGGGTATCAAATTGTAGCTTTTTGAATTACCTTTTTTTAATTTACTCTATGACGAAAATTAGGTGAAATATAAACGTTTAAAACGCGTGTGTATAGACGAGCACTACATGTTTCAGCCCTTGAAACTCACCCCTTAAAAAAGTAATAATTTTAAACACTTTTAAGATATAGGACCTTATAGCTCCTAAAAAAATTAACAAAATGGTTTTTTAAAGAACTTTTTATCACAAAAACTGAAGAAGTTATGCCTAAAAAAACAATTTTTTGGAGCATACTAGGGTTTGCTTTTAAGGGTTAAAATTATTTAATATTTTAAAGATTAAACATTTTTATTATTCCACTTATTTAAGCCAAGTTTAACTTCATTTAAGCTTTAATATGAAAGTAAAGTAGGCTTCAAAGGTTTAAGAAAAAAGGGGTAGTTTTCACCCCCAGGAAAATAAAAAAGCGCTCATAGGCGTAATGCACACATTAAGAGTGAGCTGAACTAAATTCCAACTTTTTGTGCAATTCCATGAATTTTTTAAGAAATCCGCGGTTTTGTACTACTTTCTGCATTTTAATTTTGTGAGAGGTGGATATTTTTGAGAATTAAAAAATTATAAAATTAAATTAGTAATACTTTTAAGTAGTCACATTTTTTTATTACAACTCTGTGACAATATGTTAATTTTTTTAGGGTAAACAATTTTTTTAATTAAATTATAATAAAGGTTGGTTTTCAAGGGTTGAAATATATTAAATAACGTTTCAAAGAATTACATATTTATTTTTTAACCTATTTGAGCCTAATTTTATGTGACTTAAGCTTTAATATAAAAGTTTTGAAGGTTTTTGCAATAAGAGGTAGTTTTCACCCCTTAAAAATAAACATTGGATTGCATAGTATAGATTTTAAAGAGGAGGGTAAGTAAAGCTTAATACCAAATTTTTTATGCAAATCTATGCATTTTGAAAACATTTTCAGGCTTGGCACTTTTTTAAGCTTCGTTTTATGGACTACTAGTAAATAACCTGGTTGTTTACGTATAAAACCATCTTCTTTAGGTGTTTTTTCAAACAAAAATAAATAGATTATGGTTACTAAGGAAGCATTTTACCCTAATTAGTCGATGTATAAATAAAATTACACATTTGTTTGGTAAAGTGCTTTGTTATAAAAAAAAAAATCTATAACAAATTTTTATTTGGTTTTTATTACTTTAACAAAAGTCCTAATAAACATAGATTTAAGAGATTAGGTAAATTAATGCTATTCTTTTTTTTCTTTTGTTATGTGCAAAAAATACAGTTTTGCCAGCAAACCGAATTAATTTTACACGAATTTAAATTCAATAATAAATTAGTATACTAGTCGGTGCCCCACGCGAAACACAGTAAATTTTATTTTAGTAGAATTAGAGACAATTTATTTTAAATATTTTATAATGCCTTGCCTATTTTTTCCCCCTAAGAAACAAAACTTAAACAAAATTCTTAGTAAAATATTGGATATATTTTTAAAAAGGGATATAAATTACCTAAACTGACAAAAAGTAAGATGGGCAGCCCAAAATAAGGCTTGTATGTACTTTTGTATTAAATTTTATAAGAAAAAAAAAAAAAAATTTTTTAAAAAAAAAAAAAAACAGTAACTGCTGGTAATGTATTTTTATTAATTAACTAAATTTTATTTTATTAAATTTTATTTAATTCCCCTTAAAAACACAGT
>JAHBCN010007280.1:0-44070 GCA_019359885.1 Listronotus oregonensis | reverse complement strand
TAAAATACTTGAGCCTAAAAACTTTGAAATTACATACATCTATAAAATTTTAACATTGAAATCTGTTTTTACTTTATGTATCAACATAAACATAAATTAATAAAAATCTTTAAAAAATGTTCCTCGTGTAAATACATGACGATCAATTTACAGAACCATCCAATGAGGTCTAAATAGGGCCATATTGATGACATTCTTCTTATATAAAAAAATGTGAAATAGCCATCTTGTGTATTTTGCCCATAAAATTTGAAAGAATACTAAAGAAAATGGATTAAATTAAAACAAAAAAAATACCTCATAAAATATTTTTTATTGGGCCCCTTTTTCCCTAAATGAGGAAAGCCACAACTATAGATATTTTCAGCACTTGTTAAATGATCCTGTACCTACATGTTGATATATATTGAATAGTTTTCCTATTTTTCTACAATATTTAGTAAAACACATACCACTTTGCCACTTTAAATGACATCTTATTTTTAATACTAACCAAATTAGCAGTAATTCAGCCTTAAAATACACAAAATCACAGAACATAATCCTATGATTTTAACTTTTAGTTGTTTATGGGTTAGCGGTCAACAGCTGATTTTACTTTTATTTCATATCGTCTGGTAGACCTTCGATTACATTATAAATTTAAGTCCAGTAGGTTCAATATCAGAGCAGGTAAGTGTCGTATGTAACACTTACCAAACTGTTTCATTTTTATGAATCAAATAAGACATTTAAAAAATATGCCAACATGACATTTTCTTCCTCTTGTTGACTGTCATCACAGGGTAAAAGATAATGCAACTTTTAGAATAAATTGTAATTTTTTGATTTTTGAAATCAAATAATGATACAGAACAGACTTAAGTATAAAATAAAATACATTTCGATACATTTTAGTAATACTTGTTACAGTTACTAGTTTAGGTTTAGACATTCTTGACTCGGCTCTTAGCATCACCTCGTCCATCATGTCTAACGTACTGTAACAAGTAACCTACCAGGGCTGATAATGTAAATTATTATTAACAACTAATAGACATTTTTTAATTATTTTAATTTTTGCAAACTACTTGCTATTTTAAAATGTATGTATGTTAGCAAATTTAATATGTTTTGAAAGCACATTAAATTAAAATATTTACATAAAAAGCATGCTTCTGTGTAAAGAAATTGATTACAAAATACAATGATACCCCTAATTAGTTTTATATATTCAAAGTATGAAGAAATAACAGTAAAATAATTTCATTTTTATTTATTTTGTTTTATGATAGGAGTAAATAATAATGCTATAACAATGGCACTTCATTTTGAAATATTTATGCCCTTAGATCTGATAATTATAAAACTTTTCCCAGTTTTGAAATCTCTTACAATTTTTCTCTATGATGAATGCAAAAACATTAGTATTACAGTTCTTAAAGTACCCACAAAGTAGTTAATTGAAATGAAGATTTGTTAATTTCTTTTCTAACAAAAATGTTTAGTTTAATTTTGTTAGTCTTTCAAAGACAATATATCCTTAGTGTTTTTAAACAACAAAAATAGGCCTACCTACAGCAGTAGCTTAAATATAATTTGCATAATTTAAATTTTTCCATACAAAACACTTCGAAAGGAAATGTTTCCGAGTAAAAAATTTAAATAATAGACATTTTTTAATTATTTTAATTTTTGCAAACTACTTGCTATTTTAAAATGTATGTATGTTAGCAAATTTAATATGTTTTGAAAGCACATTAAATTAAAATATTTACATAAAAGCATGCTTCTGTGTAAAGAAATTGATTACAAAATACAATGATACCCCTAATTAGTTTTATATATTCAAAGTATGAAAAAAATAACAGTAAAATAATTTCATTTTTATTTATTTTGTTTTATGATAGGAGTAAATAATAATGCTATAACAATGGCACTTCATTTTGAAATATTTATGCCCTTAGATCTGATAATTATAAAACTTTTCCCAGTTTTGAAATCTCTTACAATTTTTCTCTATGATGAATGCAAAAACATTAGTATTACAGTTCTTAAAGTACCCACAAAGTAGTTAATTGAAATGAAGATTTGTTAATTTCTTTTCTAACAAAAAATGTTTAGTTTAATTTTGTTAGTCTTTCAAAGACAATATATCCTAACGGCCGGTTGCAGAAACAAAATTTTATTACTTGATTAACTAATGGCCTGTTAAATTTAACGGCCCGTTAAATTTATTTTAGTTGCACAAACGACATCCTAACAGAGGATTAACTAATTGCCTGTTAAATCGGGCAACATCGCAGATTTAACCGGGGCTGTCAAAAGAGGCGTCGGTTTCTTATTCCTAACCTAACTTAAAAAGTTTGTTTACAAATTATTCATTTTGATATTGTGAAAGTGAGTGTTTTAAAGTGTTTTTAAATTATGGAAGACAAGCCTAATAAACGCCATAGGGGCTCCAATTATACGGAAGGAGAGAAGGAGCAATTATTAAATATAGTTGCAAAGTGAGTAGGTTATTTTTTTTAGTATGAAACCAAGAATATTTACTACACAATAATTTTTAATTTTTTGACCCAAATATAATTCCTTAATACCTCTGAGCAACCAGGTTTCCCTTTACATGTCCTTATTTTGTCTAATTATCCTTTAGTCCTTTATTTCCCCTCTTTTGATTACTGTTTTTAGGTACAGTCATATAATCGAAAATAAGCAAACAAGCAATGTTTTCCTTAAACAGAAATCGGCTACTTGGACAACAATAGCGTCTGAGTATAATTCTCTGGCATCAACTGGTTTAAGGAGTGCTGGACAATTAAAGATTTTATATGAAAATTTAAAAAGAAAAACCAGAAAACAAGTAGCTGATAAAAACGTAAGCATTTTTTAGGTTAATTATGTACTGCACGTTATCTTTTAATTGCACATACTTTTTAAAATAAAATTACATAAAATGTATGCTAGAATTAGTGTTATACACTTGATTATACATAAATAAAAGTTGGAAAACTTATTAAGAAAGTAAGATAATAAAATATTTTTAATTTATTAAATGCATGTATGCTTAAAAGTCTAATGTATAATTTCTAATTGCAGAAAGCAAGATATTCTAAAGAATTAGAAGAGATGGGTGCCTCTAAAGGGGATGTGATTGTTGCACTTACTCAGTATAAACAAGATAAGGTATATACATTATTTTACTTTTTATTCCCATATTTTTGGTTACATATATTTTATGTGATTCTAGTTGATTCTATTGTAAACACAAAATATTATTGTTTTCGTATTTACTTGTTTTAAAACCTAAACTAAATTTCAAGAATAAAAGAAAATTATAATTTAAATATTCCTTACAGAAAGAGATGAAGAAAACTGGAGGAGGAGCATATGTACCCCAGTTGGATGACGTTGGTGCACGAGTTATTTCGATAATTCAAGAACAGGTTCAGCCAATTTCTTGTGAGTTTGATGATGCTGCGGTTTATTTTGGTATAGTATTTTTTTTCTTACATTCTCATTTTAAATACAAATACAAATAGTTTATTCATGCAGTGTACAAATGTACCAACTTACATATGTTACACGTGTCAGTTAAATATGTATAAATATTTCTAAAATTAAATTACATATTATCAGTGTCAGAAATTCTGGTCACTAAATTCATGTCAAAGTTGGAATTGATAATATAAAAAAGATCTACTTTAAATATGCATCTAACCTATAAATAAATGACATGGTTTTAAATACTAGGAGTTGATATTTGTAATAGAATAATTATGAATTTGACATACATATTCATTCAAACACCAGGACAATGACAGGCAAAGCAGTTCAATAAGACCTGCTCGACCAAGTTTACATCGGACCTACTGAACCACAGTGGTAAGGTCGTAATAATAACGGTAGGTCAACTAACAGGACATTGCAAACTTAACAAGCACCTGGAAAGAATAAGCCTGGTGGGGAATAGCCTGTGTAGGTTCTGCCAGGAGGCTGAAGAAACAGCTGTACATATGTGGTGCCATTGCGAAGCACTATGCAGGCTTTGGTTTACTAGGCTTGGGGAGGAGAAGCCAAAACCGACAAGTTATATGAAGTGGCCAGTGTCGAGACTCTGGAGTCTAGTTAAGAAGACGGGCCAGGACAAGGTACTCTAAAGAATGATAGGAGAAACCACAATAAATCTGATAAGGTTGCAGTGGTGGAGGTCCTTTTCGCCATCTCCGCTCAAAATAATCTAATCTAATCTAATCTAGGTATTCATTTTTACTAGGGGCTGTTTGTGTTTACTGTCCAAAATTAGAAGAAGATAAACAGTGATCTATAACTTTTTAGAACATCAAACATTTGGAGTCACGAGTTTCATTTATATTAAAAAATAAATAATAGTTTATTACTTTTTATTTTCAAAGGTGATTCTAAAGATAAGGAAGATTTTGTTCAACAAAACAAAGAGGCAGCCACCAGAGAATCTCCAATAATATCCTCTCCCAATCCCATTATTCCTACCCTACCAGAGTCGAAACCAGTAAGAACATTAAGAAAAAATAAAATTACGAAGACAAAATACTCGGCAGATTTTTTGAAGAAGAAGTATTTTAGTATTAAGATAGAAAATGCTCTTTTACAAAAAAAATATGATAAGGGAGCATAATTTACAAATGCAGGTTTTAAGGGCACAATTAGCCAAATTACAAAAAGATTAAATAATAAATAATGTTTTGCATAGTGTTAAAAATAAGCTTTTGTCTTCAAGGTTTTATGTACTATTTATTTTATATTTTGGCTTGCAAATTATGTACTTCTTGTTTGTAAAATGGTGACAAAGAGCCAATTTAAATATACTTCCCTAATAACATTTTTGCCGGTCAAGCATTGGCAAGAAGGGTATCGAAAAGACGTGCAAATGGTTAGTTGGCCATTATTAGGCCATATTTGCAGATAATGTAATGGCATCCAGTTACGTTTATGATAACATTAATAACTTATTAATTTGCATTATCTGCAACACATGGCCCAATAACGGCCAACTAACCATTTTCGTCTCTTTTGGATACCTTTTTGCCAATGCTTGACCAGCAATAAATGTTATATGGGTTATTATTTTAATAAATAATAACTCATCATAATAATGCATAACCTAAATTATTCATGGGATTTTTAAGATCAAATATTTAAAATAACTATGTAACGTTAGGTAATGGTTATATATTTGTCAGTTTTTTTTTATTTTTTGAACAATTTGCCAATTTTAATTATTGTACTGTGTAGTGGCCCTATCCTGAATTGATATTTATTTAACTGTTTAAATATTTTGAATATTTCAATTTTATTGATTAATTATTAAGCAAAAACAGGCTGCAGGAATTTTCTTTGCTCTTACATGCACTTTCGCTATAATTGGACAATTCTAGACTGCAAATGAAGTTTTATCATGTGACAATTGACATTCTGATTAAGTTGTTTTTGATCAACTGATCATCCCATGTAATATTTAAAGCAAGATAAAACCAATTGTACACTGTGGGCAAAATTAAGTTGAAACATACTTTGACCTTCATAACTTTTTTGTTTCTTTTTTTTAATATCTTGGGACAGTCCACGAAGGCTAAGGCCTAAGTACTAACGTACCGTGGGTGTCTGAAGTGTGGTAAGAGGGAGTTTATTTACACGAGACTTAAATATTTGGAGTTTTGGGAGAAAAGGAAAAACTTCTGAGGATAGCAGGTTCCAAAGTCTGGACACTTTAGGGATGAAGGAACAAACAAAGTGCGAATTTTGGAACTTCTCAAATTGGACTGTAAAAGGATGCATGAAAATGGCACTACGTGTTGATCTGTTGGGATGTGCCAAAGGAGGAATTATGGCTAACTCTTCGGAGGAGAAGCCGTGAAAATACCTATAAAAGAGGGACAAATCCCCTACAGCTCGTCGGTGGGCAAGATAAGGAAACTTTTCTGTAAGTGTGGAATCATTAATAAGACGAGCAGCTTTTCTTTGAATGGAGTCAAGAATGCATTGTAGGAGTCGCCATTCCCCAGACGTGAGAACAATATTCTAAAGAGGGTATGATTTGGGATACATACAGAGTATACAGATAAGAAGAAGAAAAATACTTTCTGGCTCGAAAGAGGAATCCTAGTTTTTTTTAACTCGGAGTGAGAATTGTCAGATGGGGATTGGTATATACAGCAGATGAATTTGGTAGAAGATTTGAAGGTAAGTTTAAGGCAAAGAATATCAGGCCTACCAGATTCGAGGTTAGCAACTCTAGCACAAGCCAGGTCGTTGCGAACGTAAGCACATACGCCGCCATGGGGTCGAAAAGATGTAATAAGTTCGTAACCTGGGAAAAGGAGGTGGTTGGTTGATGTTCTGGAACTTATTTGGGTTTCGGTAAGAAACAGTATGTGGGGTTTGGAAGATTGCAGAGAATGATGAACAGAGTTTATGTTAGAGTTAAGCCCACATGTTATATAATTTTTAGTGAATGATATCAAACTTTTCGATGGTGGCCCCCCAAAGGCACCCCTTGCCCGGAGATCTTTATAGATTTTATTGACTTTTGTATATGATATTAGTCAGTCTGTTCTGACTATCGCATTAAAAGTATGCAAACCAATTTTGTCCAGGATCGGACTTACGATATTTTTAATAAATCCGTGCATTTAAGCTCTTTGCAAAAACGAACTGCGCTACTTCTATACCTACTAAGATTATTTTTTGAAAGAGTTTTACTGGGAAAACAAGTCTTAAAAATAACACATTTTAGAACTTAAATTTAAAAAACGATTGTTTATTTTGTATGACGGTGCTTGTTGGCTTTGACTATAACAATACTTGATTCAAATGGTAAATTTTATTTAATTTTGATCGTGTGTGGCATACCAGCATTTAATTTTTATTTAAGTTGCTTTATTATTAATTGACATTTTTTTATAGCATATGGTACCTAACTTCCAGTTTTTTTCTAAAAACATTTTGTCTAATTTTTTTTATTAATTCTTTAATTAAAATTTTATCTTCCAAAAATAGGACCATGCACAGAACACAGCGTATAAACGAAACCATGTTTACTTATTTAAAATAAGAGGCAAATTCTTATATTTATATATATTTGAGATCAAAAAAAAAAACAGGTAAACAACTGTGAAACTCCAAAGCCACTTCAATTAATATAAAATGAAATTTACTATATTTATTATAAGTATATTTAAACTGCTAGAAGAAAAAACTTAAGATTTTTATCAACAGTGAATGTTTCTGGAAACTAACATTAAGTATCCGAGGGGTCGAAACAGTATAGCGGTCATTTCTTTCATAAGGGACTTCCCATTTATTTTTTAACTTTTTCTGAGCATATAAGAAAATTGTTTGATTTTTTAATATTATGTAGTACATAATTTTAGTATAGAATACATTAATAGAATTCATAGTTTTTATATTCTCTGTTTTTGTCTTTGTTTTTTTTTTGTTTTAGATCCACTTACTGCACAAAGCTATAATTCTTAAACATTGTGTAATAAGTATATGTATTGTTTGTTATATGTTAATAAATAAATAATGTTTTTAAAATGTCTTTTTTTAACTCATTTTACTAATATAGTATTAGCAAACACATAGGTGCAACAAGATTTTCTAAATGAATTTATTACAAAATATTAATTTTATAAGTACAAACTATACAAACTACATCTAAGCTAACACTTAAAATGCATTTTAAATATTTCTTCTTCTAATTGAGTGTATTTGGTACATACTACACAAGAGGGTGGGATAATAAAGATTCATAGGAAATAAATCATCTTAAATATACCAACAACCTACTGAATAGTCAACTATATATCAATTAAATGTCTCTGTTAATTTTATTTGTGCATGTGTAACAAAACCATTAATTTGGCACATAAATACAATTTTTTTTTCATTATATCTAAAGAAGCTATTGTAAGAAAATAGTGAAACATGTAATAATAATAGAAGTCTTGTTTGCAAAGCAAAAATGAAGGAAAATCAACATAAGACCATAATAGAGGAAAAAAATAGTGGTCAGAGTGTTGCAAACTCCCAGAACACAAATCGTTTTATCATTTTAATGATTCAAGTCATTTCTCGAATGCTGACCTACGACTTGAAATTAAATTACTTTTTAGAATAATTTGTGACTTAAATACTTTTGTCGAATTAAATCAGTAGTAAAATGACTTAAGTAATCTAGAAATGATTTAAGTCAAACAATCGCAGAGAAATCTGGATATTTGCTGATTCTTTCCAAATAATTTCCTTCGACTTCACCAATTAGAACTAAAATTTACAAATAATCAAAGTAATTTAAGTAATCAAAACGTAGTTTACAAGAAAATAACCTACATTGGCACCAAAATAGTGCTCCTTAACACTAAAAATAGTTAAAACCTAAACATTTAGATATAGAGCCCTAAATGCCTAAACTATCCTATATAATAAATTTTAACAAGGTACAAACAGGGATGCTATAACCAGAAAAATTATTGTACTAATTTGTAATGAAAAATGGTGCCAGATTTTGACGCATGTGTGCTGCAACCTTTACCGACACGTACCATCTGTAAAAATTTGAGGCTCTAGGTTTATTACCTAACATTGAATTTAAATGATAATTGTTAAGTACCGGTATATTATTTTGTTTAATTTTATTTTTAATATATTTATTTGGGGTTGGGTTAAATTATATAGTAAAAAACATATTGTGCCAGATTAGTAAAAGAGGTGCTGACGTGCTAGAAAAAAAGCGATTGCTGAATTTGACACAATTGTGCTGAATATAGCATCCCTGGGTACAAAGAAAACATAAAAAAAAGTATAACAGTTGATAAAATTATCAATACTATCACAGCCCTACTTAAGTGAAGTAGGGCTGTGATACTATCTACTGCAATATCTAAGGGGCCGTTCAAAAACTACGGGTCAATCCCCAGCCGGGGAGACATATTTAGGTAGTAGTTATTTAAAATAACGTCCGTGGTGGCACTACCGCGTTGTCTAAAAGGTGCTGTGAAATGCATGATCTTTGAGTGTTTGGACTGAACGCTTTTAAAGAAAAAATTAATAGTGATTTACCTAACCCAGTGTTGCCCATGGGTTAACTCAAAATTACCCACCCACAAAGTTCGATTAGCCGTTCACTACCTTCTATAATAGAACTATAGATGGCAGTGAGCCGTTTTTACCCGATACTGGAAATCAGTGTGACCAACTAAAAACTATAACTCCAACTGAAGTGAGTTATCACTTGATAATGGTTGGAGATACATCACTAACCGAAGTGTTGTGTATCAATTAACAAATAAAGACAATGGAAGTCCAAGAACTTAGTTAACGTTAATTAAAAAAAGTATTTAAACAATTTGTTTTCCCAAATATTAGTGTCAACCATTTAATTTGCCTGTTCAAAATTAATAATGTCGTCATCCTTATAGATTTCAAAATTTCAGTAAATAAATTATGCTTGACTGTAAGGCCCGCCGCAAACTGAACCCAGCCCATGCACATCCCATAGTCATGGGAGTGGGCTGTGTTCAATATACGTTGCCATTAAAAAAGGATGTACTTGGGCTGGGTTTCGGTCACACATGGGCATGGGTTGTGCATGGGCTGGGTTCAATTTGCGGCAGGCCTAAGTGTTTTTAAATAGGACAATTACCCGATTTTACACACCTGAGCCCAATTACTTGTTTAATTACCCGTTTGATGTCGGATTACCCGAAAAATGGGTAATTACCCGGACATTGGCAACACTGACTAGTCTTGGGCGTAATCGTTCGCCATAAGGAGCGCTCAATTTAGTTCAAAGTCCTATTGCGAACTAGTTCGTGCTTTTAGTTCGCTAGTTCTTTTGCACGACTCATAATGCAAACCATTAGAGAGTGTTCTACGATGAAGAATTTTTTTTTATATTTCATGAGGCCTAAGTATGGCCCTAAGCCATATTGAAGTCCTTGGGTTAACTACAGAATTAAGTCTTCATCATTACTAAAACATATGCATGTAATGCTGAAATGGGATTTTGTAAAAAACTCTTAGGGGCGGTCGTCTTGATATGAGGTTATGAGTTAGGTAAATGAACTAAGAGTGGAATCATTGGCGAATTAGTTCCCGTAGTTCACCTAAAAGAGCGCTCTTTCCAACTAGGTCATTCGCGAACTACCCAAGACTAACACTGACCTAACCTAACTATTCATCAGGAATAATGTCAAATGTCACTTTAGAAACAAAAGACGCGGAAAAACAAAAGAAATAAAATAAAGTTTTTGGAGAATTTAGTCCAAGCAGGCGTACGTCGAGCAAGAAACGAATGAATAATATAAAGGATACAATCTCCAATACAATTTATACTGAAAAGTTGTGTTTACCAATGCGTTTCTTACTGCAGAATTTTCATTTTGATTTAGTAAGGCATTGTCAACAGCATCGTTTTGTATTAATTCAGGAACAAAATAATACTCATCTAGTGGTTGGTCGTCATGTAAGTCAAGGGCAATATTATGCAAGATAGCACATGCTACTATTACTGGTGGTATATTTTCCAGTTTGTGAGCCATACCTAAATATAAACATGGAAAGCGTCGTTTTAGAACACCAAAACATCGTTCAATGGTATTTCTTGAAGATATATGTGACCTGTTATAGGCCTCTTGACTTGGTGTACTTGGATTAATAAAGGGAGTTAGAAGATAAGGTTTGCAAGGGTATCCACCGTCACCTAGAAGTAATGTCTCGCCAAAGTGACCATTCTGAAAAAGAACAGGCAATGGACAGTCGTTAAAAATGGTACTATCATGGACAGACCCTGGCCAACGAGCAATTATATGCCTGATCTTTAGTGAAGCATCACAAATCATCTGAACATTAAGAGAGAAAAATCCTTTTCTATTGCGGTACAGTTCTGCCCGATTTCCTCCAGGTGACTGAATCTTAATGTGTGTGCAATCAAGTGCTCCAATTATTCGAGGAAATCCAGCTATACTAAAGAAATCAAAGATGACTTTGTTTTGTTCTTCATGTGTTGGCATATTTATATATCTGTTTTTTAATAAACATATTTGCCTGGTAACTTTACGTAAAATTCTGCACACTGTTGATTTGTGGATGTTAAATGTGTCACCTATCACTTGTTGAAATGCTCCGGTTGCATAGAATCTTAAAGTTACCAAGACCTGAAGAAGAGCACTTATGGATTTATTGCGAAATGTTGTTGGTTCAATGTTCTGGCCAAATAAATGAAGAAATTCCATAACGGTATCCTTGGAAAAACGAAATCTTGTCTTAAAATCAAGATCATCATACATTTCAAATGGATTTGTACGGTCTCTAAGAACACGAACCCTTTGAAAAATGTCTAGACCATCTTCCTCAGAGGAAAGCGATGATAGAGATGAATCAGACATCTGAAATACAGAAGTAAGAAAATAATGTAATTTTTAGTAAATAGAAAACAAATAAGTTTTTTTCACTTACCTTACTTAATTTCAATCAATCTAATGTACTTTTGTCTTAAATAAAGTAATTTTGTAAGCAAACTGCTAAATTTTTGGTTTGAGGCTGTCACTTTAATCGAAGAAATTCCACCAATTAGGTTAACACTCCGTTAAGTCACTTTTAACATAGAATTAAATACTAATTTGTTTTTAAAGTGCAACCAATTTTCGGCCGGTTGCAGAAACAAAATTTTATTACTTGATTAACTAATGGCCTGTTAAATTTAACGGCCCGTTAAATTTATTTTAGTTGCACAAACGACATCCTAACAGAGGATTAACTAATTGCCTGTTAAATCGGGCAACATCGCAGATTTAACCGGGGCTGTCAAAAGAGGCGTCGGTTTCTTATTCCTAACCTAACTTAAAAAGTTTGTTTACAAATTATTCATTTTGATATTGTGAAAGTGAGTGTTTTTAAATTATGGAAGACAAGCCTAATAAACGCCATAGGGGCTCCAATTATACGGAAGGAGAGAAGGAGCAATTATTAAATATAGTTGCAAAGTGAGTAGGTTATTTTTTTTAGTATGAAACCAAGAATATTTACTACACAATAATTTTTAATTTTTTGACCCAAATATAATTCCTTAATACCTCTGAGCAACCAGGTTTCCCTTTACATGTCCTTATTTTGTCTAATTATCCTTTAGTCCTTTATTTCCCCTCTTTTGATTACTGTTTTTAGGTACAGTCATATAATCGAAAATAAGCAAACAAGCAATGTTTTCCTTAAACAGAAATCGGCTACTTGGACAACAATAGCGTCTGAGTATAATTCTCTGGCATCAACTGGTTTAAGGAGTGCTGGACAATTAAAGATTTTATATGAAAATTTAAAAAGAAAAACCAGAAAACAAGTAGCTGATAAAAAGTAAGCATTTTTTAGGTTAATTATGTACTGCACGTTATCTTTTAATTGCACATACTTTTTAAAATAAAATTACATAAAATGTATGCTAGAATAGTGTTATACACTTGATTATACATAAATAAAAGTTGGAAAACTTATTAAGAAAGTAAGATAATAAAATTTTATTTTTAATTAATGTATAATTTCTAATTGCAGAAAGCAAGATATTCTAAAGAATTAGAAGAGATGGGTGCCTCTAAAGGGGATGTGATTGTTGCACTTACTCGGTATAAACAAGATAAGGTATATACATTATTTTACTTTTTATTCCCATATTTTTGGTTACATATATTTTATGTGATTCTAGTTGATTCTATTGTAAACACAAAATATTATTGTTTTCGTATTTACTTGTTTTAAAACTAAACTAAATTTCAAGAATAAAAGAAAATTATAATTTAAATATTCCTTACAGAAAGAGATGAAGAAAACTGGAGGAGGAGCATATGTACCCCAGTTGGATGACGTTGGTGCACGAGTTATTTCGATAATTCAAGAACAGGTTCAGCCAATTTCTTGTGAGTTTGATGATGCTGCGGTTTATTTTGGTATAGTATTTTTTTCTTACATTCTCATTTTAAATACAAATACAAATAGTTTATTCATGCAGTGTACAAATGTACCAACTTACATATGTTACACGTGTCAGTTAAATATGTATAAATATTTCTAAAATTAAATTACATATTATCAGTGTCAGAAATTCTGGTCACTAAATTCATGTCAAAGTTGGAATTGATAATATAAAAAAGATCTACTTTAAATATGCATCTAACCTATAAATAAATGACATGGTTTTAAATACTAGGAGTTGATATTTGTAATAGAATAATTATGAATTTGACATACATATTCATTCAAACACCAGGACAATGACAGGCAAAGCAGTTCAATAAGACCTGCTCGACCAAGTTTACATCGGACCTACTGAACCACAGTGGTAAGGTCGTAATAATAACGGTAGGTCAACTAACAGGACATTGCAAACTTAACAAGCACCTGGAAAGAATAAGCCTGGTGGGGAATAGCCTGTGTAGGTTCTGCCAGGAGGCTGAAGAAACAGCTGTACATATGTGGTGCCATTGCGAAGCACTATGCAGGCTTTGGTTTACTAGGCTTGGGGAGGAGAAGCCAAAACCGACAAGTTATATGAAGTGGCCAGTGTCGAGACTCTGGAGTCTAGTTAAGAAGACGGGCCAGGACAAGGTACTCTAAAGAATGATAGGAGAAACCACAATAAATCTGATAAGGTTGCAGTGGTGGAGGTCCTTTTCGCCATCTCCGCTCAAAATAATCTAATCTAATCTAATCTAGGTATTCATTTTTACTAGGGGCTGTTTGTGTTTACTGTCCAAAATTAGAAGAAGATAAACAGTGATCTATAACTTTTTAGAACATCAAACATTTGGAGTCACGAGTTTCATTTATATTAAAAAATAAATAATAGTTTATTACTTTTTATTTTCAAAGGTGATTCTAAAGATAAGGAAGATTTTGTTCAACAAAACAAAGAGGCAGCCACCAGAGAATCTCCAATAATATCCTCTCCCAATCCCATTATTCCTACCCTACCAGAGTCGAAACCAGTAAGAACATTAAGAAAAAATAAAATTACGAAGACAAAATACTCGGCAGATTTTTTGAAGAAGAAGTATTTTAGTATTAAGATAGAAAATGCTCTTTTACAAAAAAAAAATATGATAAGGGAGCATAATTTACAAATGCAGGTTTTAAGGGCACAATTAGCCAAATTACAAAAAGATTAAATAATAAATAATGTTTTGCATAGTGTTAAAAATAAGCTTTTGTCTTCAAGGTTTTATGTACTATTTATTTTATATTTTGGCTTGCAAATTATGTACTTCTTGTTTGTAAAATGGTGACAAAGAGCCAATTTAAATATACTTCCCTAATAACATTTTTTGCCGGTCAAGCATTGGCAAGAAGGGTATCGAAAAGACGTGCAAATGGTTAGTTGGCCATTATTAGGCCATATTTGCAGATAATGTAATGGCATCCAGTTACGTTTATGATAACATTAATAACTTATTAATTTGCATTATCTGCAACACATGGCCCAATAACGGCCAACTAACCATTTTCGTCTCTTTTGGATACCTTTTTGCCAATGCTTGACCAGCAATAAATGTTATATGGGTTATTATTTTAATAAATAATAACTCATCATAATAATGCATAACCTAAATTATTCATGGGATTTTTAAGATCAAATATTTAAAATAACTATGTAACGTTAGGTAATGGTTATATATTTGTCAGTTTTTTTTTATTTTTTGAACAATTTGCCAATTTTAATTATTGTACTGTGTAGTGGCCCTATCCTGAATTGATATTTATTTAACTGTTTAAATATTTTGAATATTTCAATTTTATTGATTAATTATTAAGCAAAAACAGGCTGCAGGAATTTTCTTTGCTCTTACATGCACTTTCGCTATAATTGGACAATTCTAGACTGCAAATGAAGTTTTATCATGTGACAATTGACATTCTGATTAAGTTGTTTTTGATCAACTGATCATCCCATGTAATATTTAAAGCAAGATAAAACCAATTGTATACTGTGGGCAAAATTAAGTTGAAACATACTTTGACCTTCATAACTTTTTTGTTTCTTTTTTTTTAATATCTTGGGACAGTCCACGAAGGCTAAGGCCTAAGTACTAACGTACCGTGGGTGTCTGAAGTGTGGTAAGAGGGAGTTTATTTACACGAGACTTAAATATTTGGAGTTTTGGGAGAAAAGGAAAAACTTCTGAGGATAGCAGGTTCCAAAGTCTGGACACTTTAGGGATGAAGGAACAAACAAAGTGCGAATTTTGGAACTTCTCAAATTGGACTGTAAAAGGATGCATGAAAATGGCACTACGTGTTGATCTGTTGGGATGTGCCAAAGGAGGAATTATGGCTAACTCTTCGGAGGAGAAGCCGTGAAAATACCTATAAAAGAGGGACAAATCCCCTACAGCTCGTCGGTGGGCAAGATAAGGAAACTTTTCTGTAAGTGTGGAATCATTAATAAGACGAGCAGCTTTTCTTTGAATGGAGTCAAGAATGCATTGTAGGAGTCGCCATTCCCCAGACGTGAGAACAATATTCTAAAGAGGGTATGATTTGGGATACATACAGAGTATACAGATAAGAAGAAGAAAAATACTTTCTGGCTCGAAAGAGGAATCCTAGTTTTTTTTAACTCGGAGTGAGAATTGTCAGATGGGGATTGGTATATACAGCAGATGAATTTGGTAGAAGATTTGAAGGTAAGTTTAAGGCAAAGAATATCAGGCCTACCAGATTCGAGGGTTAGCAACTCTAGCACAAGCCAGGTCGTTGCGAACGTAAGCACATACGCCGCCATGGGGTCGAAAAGATGTAATAAGTTCGTAACCTGGGAAAAGGAGGTGGTTGGTTGATGTTCTGGAACTTATTTGGGTTTCGGTAAGAAACAGTATGTGGGGTTTGGAAGATTGCAGAGAATGATGAACAGAGTTTATGTTAGAGTTAAGCCCACATGTTATATAATTTTTAGTGAATGATATCAAACTTTTCGATGGTGGCCCCCCAAAGGCACCCCTTGCCCGGAGATCTTTATAGATTTTATTGACTTTTGTATATGATATTAGTCAGTCTGTTCTGACTATCGCATTAAAAGTATGCAAACCAATTTTGTCCAGGATCGGACTTACGATATTTTTAATAAATCCGTGCATTTAAGCTCTTTGCAAAAACGAACTGCGCTACTTCTATACCTACTAAGATTATTTTTTGAAAGAGTTTTACTGGGAAAACAAGTCTTAAAAATAACACATTTTAGAACTTAAATTTAAAAAACGATTGTTTATTTTGTATGACGGTGCTTGTTGGCTTTGACTATAACAATACTTGATTCAAATGGTAAATTTTATTTAATTTTGATCGTGTGTGGCATACCAGCATTTAATTTTTATTTAAGTTGCTTTATTATTAATTGACATTTTTTTATAGCATATGGTACCTAACTTCCAGTTTTTTTCTAAAAACATTTTGTCTAATTTTTTTTATTAATTCTTTAATTAAAATTTTATCTTCCAAAAATAGGACCATGCACAGAACACAGCGTATAAACGAAACCATGTTTACTTATTTAAAATAAGAGGCAAATTCTTATATTTATATATATTTGAGATCAAAAAAAAAAAAAACAGGTAAACAACTGTGAAACTCCAAAGCCACTTCAATTAATATAAAATGAAATTTACTATATTTATTATAAGTATATTTAAACTGCTAGAAGAAAAAAACTTAAGATTTTTATCAACAGTGAATGTTTCTGGAAACTAACATTAAGTATCCGAGGGGTCGAAACAGTATAGCGGTCATTTCTTTCAAAAGGGACTTCCCATTTATTTTTTAACTTTTTCTGAGCATATAAAAAAATTGTTTGATTTTTTAATATTATGTAGTACATAATTTTAGTATAGAATACATTAATAGAATTCATAGTTTTTATATTCTCTGTTTTTGTCTTTGTTTTTTTTTTGTTTTAGATCCACTTACTGCACAAAGCTATAATTCTTAAACATTGTGTAATAAGTATATGTATTGTTTGTTATATGTTAATAAATAAATAATGTTTTTAAAATGTCTTTTTTAACTCATTTTACTAATATAGTATTAGCAAACACATAGGTGCAACAAGATTTTCTAAATGAATTTATTACAAAATATTAATTTTATAAGTACAAACTATACAAACTACATCTAAGCTAACACTTAAAATGCATTTTAAATATTTCTTCTTCTAATTGAGTGTATTTGGTACATACTACACAAGAGGGTGGGATAATAAAGATTCATAGGAAATAAATCATCTTAAATATACCAACAACCTACTGAATAGTCAACTATATATCAATTAAATGTCTCTGTTAATTTTATTTGTGCATGTGTAACAAAACCATTAATTTGGCACATAAATACAATTTTTTTTTCATTATATCTAAAGAAGCTATTGTAAGAAAATAGTGAAACATGTAATAATAATAGAAGTCTTGTTTGCAAAGCAAAAATGAAGGAAAATCAACATAAGACCATAATAGAGGAAAAAAATAGTGGTCAGAGTGTTGCAAACTCCCAGAACACAAATCGTTTTTTTTTTAAATCATTTTAATGATTCAAGTCATTTCTCGAATGCTGACCTACGACTTGAAATTAAATTACTTTTTAGAATAATTTGTGACTTAAATACTTTTGTCGAATTAAATCAGTAGTAAAATGACTTAAGTAATCTAGAAATGATTTAAGTCAAACAATCGCAGAGAAATCTGGATATTTGCTGATTCTTTCCAAATAATTTCCTTCGACTTCACCAATTAGAACTAAAATTTACAAATAATCAAAGTAATTTAAGTAATCAAAACGTAGTTTACAAGAAAATAACCTACATTGGCACCAAAATAGTGCTCCTTAACACTAAAAATAGTTAAAACCTAAACATTTAGATATAGAGCCCTAAATGCCTAAACTATCCTATATAATAAATTTTAACAAGGTACAAACAGGGATGCTATAACCAGAAAAATTATTGTACTAATTTGTAATGAAAAATGTTGCCAGATTTTGACGCATGTGTGCTGCAACCTTTACCGACACGTACCATCTGTAAAAATTTGAGGCTCTAGGTTTATTACCTAACATTGAATTTAAATGATAATTGTTAAGTACCGGTATATTATTTTGAATTTTAATTTTATTTTTAATATATTTATTTGGGGTTGGGTTAAATTATATAGTAAAAAACATATTGTGCCTAGATTAGTAAAAGGGTGCTGACGTGCCTAGAAAAAGCGATTGCTGAATTTGACACAATTGTGCTGAATATAGCATCCTGGGTTAATAAGAAAACTATTAAAAAAAGTATAACAGTTGATAAAATTATCAAATACTATCACAGCCTACTTAAGTGAAGTAGGGCTGTGATACTATCTACGCAATATCTAAGGGGCCGTTCAAAAACTACGGGTCAATCCCCCGCCGGGGAGACATATTTAGGTAGTAGTTATTTAAAATAACGTCCGTGGTGGCACTACCGCGTTGTCTAAAGGTGCTGTGAAATGCATGATCTTTGAGTGTTTGGACTGAACGCTTTTAAAGAAAAAATTAATAGTGATTTACCTAACCCAGTGTTGCCCATGGGTTAACTCAAAATTACCCACCCACAAAGTTCGATTAGCCGTTCACTACCTTCTATAATAGAACTATAGATGGATGAGCCGTTTTTACCCGATCTGGAAATCAGTGTGACCAACTAAAAACTATAACTCAACTGAAGTGAGTAAGATAATGTTGGAGATCATCATAACCGAATGTGATCAATTAACAATAAAGACAATGGAAGTCAAACTTAGTTAACGTTAATTAAAAGTATTTAAACAATTTGTTTTCCCAAATATTAGTGTACATTTATTTGCCTGTTCAAAATTAATAATGTCGTCATCCTTATAGATTTCAAAATTTCAGTAAATAAATTATGCTTGACTGTAAGGCCGCCAAACTGAACCCAGCCCATGCATCCCATAGTCATGGGAGTGGGCTGTTCAATATACGTTGCCATTAAAGGATGCTGGGTTTCGGTCACCATGGGCATGGGTTGTGCATGGGCTGGGTTCATTGCGGCAGGCTAAGTGTTTTTAAATAGGACAATTACCCGATTTTACACCTGAGCCCAATTCTTGTTTAATTACCGTTTGATGTCGGATTACCGAAAAAATGGGTAATTACCCGGACATTGGCAACACTGACTAGTCTTGGGCGTAATCGTTCGCCATAAGGAGCGCTCAATTTAGTTCAAGTCCTATTGCGAACTAGTTCGTGCTTTTAGTTCGCTAGTTCTTTTGCACGACTCATAATGCAAACCATTAGAGTGTTCTACGATGAAGAATTTTTTTTATATTTCATGAGGCCTAAGTATGGCCCTAAGCCATATTGAAGTCCTTGGGTTAACTACAGAATTAAGTCTTCATCATTACTAAAACATATGCATGTAATGCTGAAATGGGATTTTGTAAAAACTCTTAGGGGCGGTCGTCTTGATATGAGGTTATGAGTTAGGTAAATGAACTAAGAGTGGAATCATTGGCGAATTAGTTCCCGTAGTTCACCTAAAAGAGCGCTCTTTCCAACTAGGTCATTCGCTGAACTACCCAAGACTAACACTGACCTAACCTAACTATTCATCAGGAATAATGTCAAATGTCACTTTAGAAACAAAAGACGCGGAAAAACAAAAGAAATAAAATAAAGTTTTTGGAGAATTTAGTCCAAGCAGGCGTACGTCGAGCAAGAAACGAATGAATAATATAAAGGATACAATCTCCAATACAATTTATACTGAAAACGTTGTGTTTACCAATGCGTTTCTTACTGCAGAATTTTCATTTTGATTTAGTAAGGCATTGTCAACAGCATCGTTTTGTATTAATTCAGGAACAAAATAATACTCATCTAGTGGTTGGTCGTCATGTAAGTCAAGGGCAATATTATGCAAGATAGCACATGCTACTATTACTGGTGGTATATTTTCCAGTTTGTGAGCCATACCTAAATATAAACATGGAAAGCGTCGTTTTAGAACACCAAAACATCGTTCAATGGTATTTCTTGAAGATATATGTGACCTGTTATAGGCCTCTTGACTTGGTGTACTTGGATTAATAAAGGGAGTTAGAAGATAAGGTTTGCAAGGGTATCCACCGTCACCTAGAAGTAATGTCTCGCCAAAGTGACCATTCTGAAAAGAACAGGCAATGGACAGTCGTTAAAAATGGTACTATCATGGACAGACCCTGGCCAACGAGCAATTATATGCCTGATCTTTAGTGAAGCATCACAAATCATCTGAACATTAAGAGAAAAAATCCTTTTCTATTGCGGTACAGTTCTGCCCGATTTCCTCAGGTGACTGAATCTTAATGTGTGTGCAATCAAGTGCTCCAATTATTCGAGAAATCCGGCTATACTAAAGAAATCAAAGATGACTTTGTTTTGTTCTTCATGTGTTGGCATATTTATATATCTGTTTTTAATAAACATATTTGCCTGGTAACTTTTAGTAAAATTCTGCACACTGTTGATTTGTGGATGTTAAATGTGTCACCTATCACTTGTTGAAATGCTCCGGTTGCATAGAATCTTAAAGTTACCAAGACCTGAAGAAGAGCACTTATGGATTTATTGCGAAATGTTGTTGGTTCAATGTTCTGGCCAAATAAATGAAGAAATTCCATAACGGTATCCTTGGAAAAACGAAATCTTGTCTTAAAATCAAGATCATCATACATTTCAAATGGATTTGTACGGTCTCTAAGAACACGAACCCTTTGAAAAATGTCTAGACCATCTTCTTCAGAGGAAAGCGATGATAGAGATGAATCAGACATCTGAAATACAGAAGTAAGAAAATAATGTAATTTTTAGTAGGTAAATAGAAAACAAATAAGTTTTTTTCACTTACCTTACTTAATTTCAATCAATCTAATGTACTTTTGTCTTAAATAAAGTAATTTTGTAAGCAAACTGCTAAATTTTTGGTTTGAGGCTGTCACTTTAATCGAAGAAATTCCACCAATTAGGTTAACACTCCGTTAAGTCACTTTTAACATAGAATTAAATACTAATTTGCTTTTGTGCAACCCATTTTGTGATTTAATCAGGCATTTGTCAATTTAAATTGGAGGACCGATATCGACCTAGATGACGGTCTTAAAACTTGGTTTCAAGCAAACAAACTGGCAAACATTTAAAAGAATCCTACAAAACAACACAACCATAAATAATAAAATAAATACAACACAAGAACTGGAACAAGAAGTCGACACATTAACATATAATATACAGCAAGCTCGTAACCAAGTTGCTAGAAAAATAAGCTTGAAACCCAAGGAAGATCGCCTACCGGATCACATAATAAACCTTATTACTTTAAAAAACAACATCAGACGCAGATGGCAGCGACATAGACAGAGACGAGACTACCAGCAATTAAGTGACATACAAACAATAATTAGACACAGAATACACGAACATAAAACAAAGCCTGGTCAGACATACTCAGGGGTTGTCTGTACAGGATAACTCTCTGTGGCGTTTGACCAGACGACTAAGGAAAAAGTACAACAAAATACCCTCACTTAACCCTGCCGTCGCACAGACTAGTCAGGAGGTCGCTGAAACCCTGGCAAACTTCCTGGCTGGTGTGTGTAGCGGCCACCAAACAAAACAAACGAACAAAACGTAATAACTGACATAGCCAACAGATTAATAAGACAGAAATACCCCATACCCCCTCCTTCCCTCAAAAAACTCCTAGTCACTCCCAAAACCTGTCTCTAATCATCAAAACCCTGCCTAACAACAAGGCACCAGGCTTTGATGATATCCTAATATTCTCCTAAAAAACCTTCCAAAAAACCTTTCGTACAACTTCTATATTTTATAAATTCCATAATTATCCTCCAACATTTTCCACAGCAATGGAAGAAAGCCATTGTTGTTCCCATCCTCAAACCCGGCAAAGATCCTAGATTTCCCCTGGCTCATACCGTCCTATTGCTCTCCTTAGTTCACAGAGCAAAGTTGCCGAAAGAGCAATCCTCCAAAACTAAATAAGCAAAATCTCGAAAAGGCTGTGCCACCGGAACAATTTGGGTTCAAGGCAGGACTTAGTGGAGTGCTTTTAGTAGCCCTTGTCTTGCAAAACGCATTAAACAAAATAAACCCAAAGGCCAGAACACCGTGTTTTTATCACTCGACATCCAACGAGCTTTTGACTCCGTGTGGCACAATGGATTAATATACAAACTTTACTCTGTGCACAATTTCCCACTCCATTTAATAACCCTTATCCACTCCTATATTTCACAACGCACCTTCCAAGTACGAGTCAACAACTCCTCTCTACCCCTAGGGCTATGCACGCCGGCGTCCCGCAGGGAACGGTGCTTAGCCCTAAATTATTCAACCTTTACCTTGCTGATATCCCTTACTGCCCCTCCACAAACTTGGCTCTGTTCGCCGACGACACACTGGTATACGCCAGCTCGTTTTCGGCGGCAGTAGCCAAGTCGCATACCCAATATCACCTAAATTCCTTAATACCATTTTACGAAAAATGGAAGATCAAAATTAACGAGGACAAGACAGACTGTATAATACTTACTAAAAATTTACGAACAACAAAATACACATACCCTTAAAAATTAACAACATACCTATTATCCCATCCAAAAAAATCAAATACCTTGGAGTGGTAATTGACGAGAGACTCAATTTTGTGTCTCACGTCAATTACACACTTCAAAAAACCTTCCTCAGCCAGCAATCTTTATATTCCCTGATTTCACCCAAATCTCCATTATCCCTCGAAAACAAACTAATCATTTATAATTCAATCATAAAACCTGTTATAACGTACGCTGCGCCTGTGTGGTCGGGTGTCTCCGACACCCAAATATAGGTTGCAGCGTATGCAAATAAAATCCTTAGAACCATATCCCGATCAAACAGATACATACGTATAGACACGCTTCATGAAATAACAAACACTCAGAAAATAAAAGATTACTTAAACGAACTCACAAACAAATTCTACCTGACAAAAACACAAAACTCAGACCTTACACGTAACCTTACAAACACAAGAATATATGACAACATAAAACACAAACCACTTTACCACAGATTGCCATTATATCTAGAACAAAAACCACCATAAAGACACAACATACAAACAATACAAAAACTTTTCACAGCTCCCTTAGTATGTCCCACTAAATCAAAAACGGGCTCTAATACAAACAAAAACTTACTGACACAAACTAATGCTTAGACATGTAAAAAATAAATTAAAATATAAAGCAGGTTTTTATCCCTATTTTCCTGCAATAGACACTAAAAATGACAAACTAAATAACCAAACAACACATAAATAGGAACTTTACCATTGAATTTGTAGATAGCTCTTTAAGCTGACGCGGAAAGAGCTTTAAAACCAAATTACACACTTCAATATCTCCACGGGCTAACAGCAGCCCCTGGTGGTAGACTTTCTACCGTCAGGCTACCCACGCCAAGCAAGGGACAGCCCAAGCAGCCAGCGTGAAGAACATTGTATATATTGTATATTAAAATTGTAGATAATTGAAATGTAAATAATAGTGGAAAATAAAAGAGTTTTGAAAAGCAAAGCAAAGCCTTTGCCCCGCAATACGAAGATCCGAGTTCGATTCTACCACGACTCCGAGAACTTTTTAATAAAAACAGATGTGGCTTGGCTTTACAAAATCAATATTTAAGAAAATACTCGTGACGTAAGACCCTGATGGTATGGTACAGTGGAAAAATCAATATTCAAGAAAATACACGTGACGTAAGACCCTGATGATATGGTAGCGTGGGAAAGAATTTAATTTAAGAAAATACCCGTGAAATAAGACCCTGATGGCATCACAACATGAATAGGATTGACAGCTGACCGTAATACCTTAAATTATAGATGGCCCAAGATTCCTAAATAATGACGTCATGGACCGGAAGTCGGCCTGTCTGCCAGAAGTGACATTATGTCTACTGCCATTAATAAATCTTGTTCAAGACATTCTAAGTTTCGATTATTTCCAAAACAATTTTGAAGTGCGTTTTTTAAAGAGTTCCCAACTATTAAGCTCAGTTCGGCAACCTACCAATATTTGGGCTCTACCTATTAATTTTGTTTGAATAACGCGCAACAAATAATTGTTTAAAACATTGTCATTATTTTGACCATAAGTAGCAAATAAAAAATCGCAAGCTGATACAAAATTTGGCAGGATTATTGAATCACCGTCAAAATTAGGGGTTATATCAACATACAGTTTTAACATACTTAAATTAGGTTGTTGTTGTTGTTCTTGAGCCATTTTTTGTTTTTTAAAGTAAGCTTTTTGAAAAAGTCACCAACTAATTGGTCAATATCGTTCTCACTCATAAACTGAACTAAAACAGGCCAGTTAAATATATATATCTAATAAGAAATAAAATCTAATATTTATATATTTTTGTTAAAATTAAAATATAAAATTTTCTCTTTTAATTGGACTTAATTATTATAAATAATTAATAATTATTTATTATATATATATTTTTTGTTTAAAACTAGAATTATTATTTCTTTAAATAATTAATTTATTGATTTTGTTTAAGTAATATTTTATATCTTTTTTAATTAGTAAATTCCTAACCCTAACTTAACTAGAGATTTTCCTATTCAGGGAAGGGGTGTAAAAAACAGGAATACTTGGCACTTACCAATCAAATACTGGCACTCAACCGTTTTGCCTGTCTCACGGGGTTGATTCTCCACCATTCACTTGTCCTGCGTCGAGTCGGGGGTCCTGAAGTCCAGATGTCTTCGGGGTGGTTCTTTATCAGCACTAAAGGATTAAATCCACTTTTTTTATGAAAATCGGTCTCGATGCCGTGGCCTTTCACGAAAACTGCACTGATCCGATTACGACTGCGCCAGTTAAGTTTTGGTCGACGCCAAGTACTTTTTAAGAATTTTTATTTTTATTAAAAAATACAAGATACAAGTTAATTGAATGGATTTTAAATGGAGAATAATTATACAATATAAAATAGGTCATATTTATAAGTTCGTAATGTAGATTCAGCATTTCTAGAATCCCGTGAGAACGATGTACATTTCTGTTCACATAACTCGCGTCAAAATCATTTGTCATTAGATGCAAAACAGGTTGTGAAAAATGTGTATGAAACTTTAATCAGTAGAGGTCTAATTAAACAAGAAGCTTTAAAAAAAAAACCTGTCTACTTACAAAAACTCCAATATCATCGATAAGGGATATTATTATTAGTGAAGAATTGAACAAAAGGGAAAAAAACGTAGTGATTTTCAATCTCACCGTATAGACAATAGTGATCAGGACGTAATAAGGAGGAAAATATATTGTCTTTATGAAAGCGCAGTTATTCCTACCTTGGATAAACTGAAAAAGAAGCTAGACGAAGACGAAACCAATATAAATATTAGCCGTGACACCCTCCATAGAGTTGTTTGTAAAATGGGATTTAAATACCGCAAAATAGACAAAAGATAATGGAATCGCACAGTTTACGCACTTGGAGATTTAATTACCTTCAAGAAATTAAAAGTTACAGGTTAGAAAACAGATCCATAATTTACCTTAATGAAACATGGTTCGATACATACGACACAGTATCCAAAGGATGGGTTGATTCCAGTCAAAACTGTCAGACGAATGCACCTTAAAATAAAGGAAAACGCATTACCATAATACACGCTGGTTCAGAAGACGGATTTGTCCCAAACTGCTTGCTGTTGTCTGCAAAGAATATCAAGGATTCTATCTTTGGGTTATCACTTGTATGCAGAACTTTTGGAAAACTGGTTTCAAAATTATCTTTAAAAAAATATTCCAAACAACAGTGTTATTGTCATGGATAACTCAAGCTACTACAGCCGTCTGCTACACAAAGCACCAGCTTCATCAAGTTCAAAAATTGAAATCCAGGAATATTTGTTAGAAAATTATATTTATTTTGAATTCAGTTACAAAAAACGCATCTTTTGGAAGTCCTAAATCCATATGCAATTAAAAAACAATATGTATAGAGCATTTGTGGAACCAAGTAAAATCAAAGATCAGAGCGGAAAATGTTACACCTACTTTAAGTCCCAGTGTTATAAATTTGATAAAAAATGTAATTACTAACATACGAGTTGAGAGCTGGAAAAATTCACTACAGCACATTATAAAAATTGAGGACTCTTACATTTCTATCCAAAACAACATACATCCTATTGTAATTAATATCAATGATGACTCTGATAGTGAAACAGAATTAGATTTAGATATTTAGATTAAAATTGTAATTATGTATAGATAATGCAGTTATAAATTTATTAAAACTTTGCATATATTTAATTTCTTAATGTAATTTTAAGATTATACTTACCTAAATAAACAATAAATTATAAATATTTATATTATTAAAGTCCGTCCCTAATGTTCTGTCCTTTAATACCTACCGATCCGCAGTTTTATTACTGTCGGCAGGTATAATCCATTAATGAAGGCAAGAGCTAACACGGATACTTTGAGACAGACTATAAAAGGTATCCAACACTGAAAAATATTATTCAAGTGTCGCAGGTGAGGTCCCCACCTCCGAAGACACATATTAAAAATAGGTATATCTATTGTTGCGGCCAAGCTGAGCACTTGCCGAATGCGGGATTTTTTTATGTACCTAATCCAGTAAAAATAAAGAAAAAATAAAATTGAAATAACAAATAAGAAGGTTTAATAAAATTATAATTCACGTTGAGCGCGAACAAATATCTACGATTTATTTGTGCAATCCTGTATTATAGTCCGTCAACGTCCGTGCGGTCCGTGTTTGCGGAGTGCAGGTGCAGGGAGGAGCAAATCCCAAATACTCAGGCGCGGCTCGCGACCTTCCGGCGATTGACGTAATGCTCCTTCGCACGTACGCATCGCCCTCTCTCACCCTCCCACAACTCCGCCCGCTACCCCGATGGACTTAGCGATTGTTAGAAATTAACAACGGTTTAGAATGTCTAACAAAATGTCAGATTTTGACAGGTTGCCTACTAAAATAATTGAATAACACTGACAATGACGTTTTGTTAAACATTCTAAACCGTTGTTAACTTTTAACAATTGCTAAGTCCATTGCTAAATTTAACAACGCGATCAGCACTCGGCCGTTAATATTGTATTATCATTGCTCAATTTTATTTATTGTTAATTTTGAGTAAAACATACTCTTAATATGGTAAAGTATTGCTTTCTCTGGTAAGAAAAGTCTCGTCTAGAATATAGGTTTAATTAAACACCAGTGGAGACTAATATGTTATTGAGATTTTTAAGGTAAAAAAAAATGGGGGCGCTACAAAACCACTGATTTTCAAAGTGGGCCTTAGACGAAATAAGTCTGGGAACTTCTGTTTTAAACCCTACTCCGTAAGTTTTCTCGGCTATAATCGGATTTCCGAATCGCTAGTTCGAAGTATAGAAATGGAAAGACCAGCAAGGGTCTTGCTACGATTTGTTCTCTTTCTATCCCATGAAAATGTACATAAGTTTATCTCTGTAATTGCTTTATTATTTTTCATTTCATTTAAAACTTTTTAAAGACGATTTCGCCACGTTTTGGTAGGTACTTTGGTTGGTCAGAAATAGTGATGGGATAATTCGAATTAAAAATAATCGATAATCCGATTATTGAAATAACCGCTATCATGCGATTATTCAGATTTATTTATTTTTTTTTTTGATTTAAATTTTATTTTTCGTAATTCAAATTAAATCTGAATAATCGCATGATAGTGGTTTTTCAATAATCGGATTATCAATTATTTTTAATTCGAATTATCCATCACTATTTCTGACCAACCAAAGTACCTACCAAAACGTGGCGAAATCGTCTTAATAAGTGATCCTAACCCACTAACCTGCAAATCTTTGTTTACTTATGTGTTTATTTTTTAAGTCATATTTTAATTATTTGAATTACACATAATAACCTAGAGTGTTTTGTGTTGTTATGTTCATCTTTAAATAAATAAATTAAATTATTAAAGTTTGGTGTTTGTGATTTGAAGATTATAAAATGGACCCAATTTTTATGCATTTTGTAGAAGAGAACAGCTTTGGAGAAACAAAACAGTGTTTTAAATGTATTTTAATTAAAAATTTATATACATATTTTTAAATATATTTGGACATTGTACTTTAAAATAAAGCATTTATACTTTTTTGCGTTTTTTATTAATCTTTAAAATTACCTTACATTTCTTTAAAATATTTTAGGATTTTTTAACCAAGTTTCTATTTTATAAAATAATCTAAACAGCTTTTTGGATTTTCCTTTAAAATGTACTAATAATTTGCCTACCAACACCCTACTTACATTTCTTAATAAAATTTTCGAAAACTACTTGAACCCTATAACTACATTGCGCCAAAAATTATCGCATCATCTATATTTTTTACATAAGACTAAGTGTAAACATGTTCTAGCGTAAATCTTAATATCTTCTTTAAAAAAAGGAGCTATTAAGATAAACAAAACGTTAAAAAAAACAAGGTTTTAATAATAAAAAAAATCTGCTACTATCGGTATATCTTTTAATAGATTGTGCTTTTTTTTACAAAGCAATCTATGTTTTCATGTTGAATAATATATTATATATCCGTTACCGAACTTTAACGAGCTACTTAGAGAAAACGATATGGCGTACAAATTAGTGATAGAAAGAAAGAATCTTTCTAACTTATTTCTTGTCTATTTCTATCGCTATTAAATTACGGATTTCGTCTGCTAAATAGCTAGAAGGAACGTCCGTGTGTAATTTAATTCTAAAAAGGATTCATAACGCACCCTTCTAATAGATCTTTATTTTCTCTTTCAGTTATTTGCATGACAAGAGGAAAAAATCACAAATTCCCAAATTTTAGAGTGTTTAAAAAAATATAAAATATACATGACACAGCTGGAACAACTACTTTCAGTTTTTTGGCGAATTTTAGAACGTTGCAGAAAGTTCTGAAAATACTTATTCCAGCTTATAAGCGGACAAGGTGTGTAAAAGCGTCATTAAAACTTTTGGCTGAAATTTTATTTAATAGCTACAACAGCTTTTAGCTTATTGACGTTCCTTTTTTATATGTATTGTTCAGCCATGTGCTTCGAAAAATTAGCCAATATCTCCAGCGGATCCACATAAAGCAACTCAAAGTTTACCTTTTATACATCTCTTCACAGTCTATCTGAAGAAGCTTTAAACTACTTTCTCATCCTTTAAGTCTCTACACTGTAAACTTGCTGCATGCAGAGGTGTTTCCTTTTCCTTTTAACCTTCAAATCTATGGATCCCATGTTAATATTTTTTTTACTATCCTTAAGACATCCTTAGGCTTTCGTGTGCTGTTCCAAGAAAAAAAGTGAATAATTTATTTAACATTTCATTACCGCCTGCGGCTTTTTCATCCCTTTGAATTAATATGTATTATTATTTGGCCCTTTAATGGTTATTTCTAGGTTTAAGTTTAATAATAATGTATGGTAAAAAAGTGGGTTTAAGAGGAAACATACCTCAATGTTTAAAATATATTGCTGGTTATTACTAGTATATCAGCCGATTAATAATACACTTAAACTATTAATATTAAGGTACAGTTTATTGTTTTAGTAAATTAATTTAAATGAGAAATAAATAAAAAATAAATATATTTTTTTAAAGAACAATGTAAATTAACTATTATAAAATGTTTGCTAAATCTGTAAGGGCGTCAGGATCATCTAATCGATCAGCATTTTGTTTTATTAAAGTTTCTACATTTATTTTATTGAGTTCCTCCTGAATCTTAAGCTTAATTGGTTTTTCTATAGCATCCATGATTTGATACCGAAGAAGATTTGGAACTACATTAACTCCAAATTCGATAACATAGTCCATAGTTCCCAAACCGTCAAATCTAACTTGGATGTTACCTAGTTCAATTTGAATATCATCAAGTGATGGATTTTTTCTTGTGTCCATACTTTGGCTAGCATTTACTTGAACCTGAAATTGACATAAAAGATATTTTTTTGCTTGCTTGAAAATAGTGTTTAAATAACGAACTTAAAAAAGTAGTTAATACAAAACTAACACAGGTTTACAAAAAAATGTCCTGACTATTTGACCGGACCATGGTATTCCTAGGTATTTCGGCGCTCTGAATCCAAATCTGGGATTAGTTTTTTTCCATTGCGTCAGGAAAACGGGATTTAGAGGTTAAAATGGTAATATTTTTAAAAGAGGCCCTGGCACAATTTCCCGAGCGACCTATTAACTTGACGGGTACCTGTGTAGCTCTTGAGTACTTTTTGGACATTAGGAAGAAGTATTGAATCTCGCACAGGACCAGCCCAGGTCTGGCCTAGATAGAAAAAGTGGACTAGAGATTTAAGCTCGCAAATTTCGATTATCCTGCCAAGATGTTACATTTTGGCGCCGGATTTGATTTTGACTCAAATTTCCAAGGCACTGTTTCTCCATGTAATTTCTAGCCCTGTTAAAATATCCTACTTGGGTTTATCCACAAGCGAGATCGCATATCCGTCCTCAAAATTCGTAGCCTTTGGGTCAGCCCTGGGCAGCACACGCAACCTCTATGTTCAGGCAAGGTTCTATAGTCAATCGGGTCAGTGCTGTGCCGACCGTCATTAACTGCAAATGCATCGTCATAATTAAACATCTTGGCAAAGAAATCGAAATTGGAGAGTCACTTTCTTTTCACTGGGCCAGCTCTGGGCAGCACACGTAGCTTTGCCTCAATGTTCGGGCACGATTCTAGGGTCATTCGTGTCAGTGCCGGCTCGACCGTCATTAACTCCCAGCGCAAATGCATCATCAAAATTCAAGGTCTTGGCAGGGAAATGGAAATTTGCGAGTTAGGACCCCCGGGGTACTTTTCACCCTGGGTCGACCCTGGGCAGCACGCGTAACTTTACCTCCATGTTCAAGCAACGTTCTGGGATCACTCGGGTAAATATTATGTCCATTTCCTAAAATATTCCATTCCCTAATTATATAAAGGATAAAAACACACGGCACCCTGTATATTATTATTTTGATAGACTTGCTCTTTATTTTTAAACAGTTTAAATTAATTTGGTTAAATTGATTTTTTTTATATATATATATATATATATATATATATATATATATATATATATATATATATATATATATATATATATATATATATATATATATATATATATATATAACTTACCTTATATAATCCACACTGAAAGAAGCTGTACCGGCCTTAGACATCAGTCCAGCTACCAATGAAATTTCCCAATGTGTAGTTCAAGCAACTTTTGTGTTCCAACTTCTAGCAACGCATGGATGGTGTTATTTCTCATTTCAAATATAATATCTTTTGTCCTAAAAGAACATAATATTCACTCAAAAAATACAAATAATAAATATATATCATGTGTGCATGTAGAATGCTGCATAAAAAAAGTATGATATGATTTTCTTTGCATACAGTAGACCTGAAGAAAACATTTAAAATAAGTAAAATAAAATGAACAGATTAAAGAAAAGAACACCAAAGGTAAAAAACAATAATTAGTTAAGTACAATTAAAAGGGGTTTTTTGAATGAAAACGTACTCTAGGCGGCAATTAATTTTTAGGTAATGTTGTAAGAGGATTTCTACTAAGAAATTGTCTTTTAAAAGAAAAGATTTATAAACTATCGACCGTTTATTACTTAATTTAGTTTTTTATGTAGCTTATTTTTCTTTACATAGTTTTGTTTTTGTTATAAATTCGACGCCCATTTCAAATAGCCTCAACGAAATGTAGTAACATGTAGGTGTTATTTTTTACTTTTAATTTGGTTTGTATATTATGTCAAAAAAACGCCATTTTTACCTATGAAAACTTGACACTCCATACAACCAAGTGTGTGTTAGATAAACATCAAATATTCCAACACTATTTTTGTAATCCTCAACTTTATAAGGATCATAACCCATAGTTCGAACTTTCTTTCTGATTTCTGATACCAATTGATCAAAGGGTGAAATGGAATTTGCAAACTTTTGTGGAAATTTGGAGACTTGTTTATTTATATCTTTTCTTAAATTAGTATTAACTTCACTTAAAATAAATGGTTTAATGGAATCAAACACAAATGTTCCTACAGAGTTGACGATTCCCTGAAAAAAACATACCTAACATATTAAAAATAAAGAAAATATTACAACAATTTTTTTTTCTGGGTATCATACAGGTACCCAAAGTCTTATATATGTTACAGAAGAAGTAGGTTCTCCAGTAAGAGTTAACTTGGCCTAGGTAAAGTCGATTAAAAGCAAAAACTGATAAATTTTGATGAACATTCACAAGTCAGAGTTGACTATACCCAAGGAAAGTATACTCTTACTGCCTTGAATTAGTAAAACTTGACTTTTTGAAAAAAAAAACGTCTACTACCTAATAAAGAACAAATAAAAAAGCAAACAATTTATAATAAAAATGTTAATAAAGAAATATTTATTATTTAAAGGAGTATTTGTTTTTTCGTTCAGTTTGGTGCAAATAAAAAGCCGTTTTAACTAACCAAAACTAACCATTACCAATAGAAGGGGAGGCTTTTGGATTTGTCCAAATTACCCTACGTAAAATTTATTAACAAAATTTTAATACTTTTTAATATCTCGGACTCGACTTTTACTACACCACAGAAGGTATAGTTAACTCTTCCTATGCAGAGTCAACTCTCTCAACAATTTTTCCTAATTTTTATATATATATATATATATATATATATATATATATATATATAAAATATATATATATATTTTAATATTTTATATATATATATATATATATATAAATATATAAAATATATATATATATATATATATAAAATATATATATATATATTTTATATATATATATATATATATATATATATATATATATATATATATATATATATATATATATATATATATATATATATATATATATATATATATATATATATATATATATATATATATATATATATATATATATATATATATATATATATATATATATATATATATATATATATATATATATATATATATATATATATATATATATGTATAAAAAAATCCTAAACATTGTGGGAACTTAATGTTTTTTTAAATATCTTTTTTTAATCCTTTTAACATTTCGTAAACTAAAAAATGGATCTTAAACACGTCTAGGACAAAAATTTTAACCTAATTTTTAGTACATAAAGTTTTTTTTAAAAATATTGTTATCAGTGACGTTTATAAGGCAATTTTTAAGAAAAATATAAAACATTGTTTTCTGTGACAACTTAATTACTATAAATTAACTAGGTACATCTATCAACTACACAAAATTTGCCGTTTGTACTTATAAAATAAAAATACAATTTTTATGGAGCACAACAACTGTCATCATTTGGGTAAACTTATCAAACGCAAAGAAAGTTTGTCAACAATAAAAACTTTTTTCTTAAGGGTAAAAAGTTAAAAAAATAATTGTATACCTGAAACATAGAGGCAAAAAATCCAAGTCCTTGAAAATCTAATGCCATATCCTTAAAAGTAATATCCATATTAATATCCTGTGCTTCTAATAGCCCATTTCTCTGAACCTCAAGATTTGCGATTGCTTTGACAAAAACGCCAGTAAGCTTTACAGTAAAGGGCCCTTGAGCGGTAGAAAACCATGTCCTGTTTTTGAAAAAGATAGTTAAATTTTTCTTACAAGTAAATAGTATTCTATTTTTAATAATTGTAATATTTTATAATATATATATATATATATATATATATATATATATATATATATATATATATATATATATATTTATCAGTGGCGTAGTCAACCTTTCAGGGCGGGGGGGCCAACGTTTAAAGGGGCGCTCTATTTCTTAAAACATTTTTATTAAAAAAAAAACAAAAACAATAAACAAACAAATCTATATTTGAAACTTTAGGCCAGAAAGGAAAATTAATGACAATATAAAAAAATGTTCTTACCCAGCAGTTTTTTTAAAAAATCTTGTAATTTTTGGCTGTGTATTGCGCTAACATCATTTTTTTTCACGATATTCCTTCCTGAACTCACCCTGACTTTTTTTTTTTTTATCCATTTTTATTTAACAAGTTTACCCTTGCATAGACAATAAACGACTAAATAACACCACAAAGGGAGAATATGAGTACCAGAAATAAATAACATACGTTTGAAATCTGCCGATTTGCAATATTAAAAAATAACGTAAACAATTCTGGAATATATTCAATACCGACAAATAAAAAGAAATGCCGCCACAAACGGACGCCGCGCTCAGCGGCTTTTTCCGGGTGTTATGCTTTTGAAGAGAATAACCGCTCCGCTGACACTGTGGAACAAAAAATTATTAACAAAAAGTGTGGACAATTATTATTTTAAAATATGACTTCTAAAATTACACCAGCAAGTAAAAAATGTGTAAAGCACAGCATAGTATGTTGTAAATAATACCTGTTTTATATACGGTAGGTTTGTTTGGGCGCAGGGGCGCTGGTCTAGAGGGGCGGGGGCCCCATCTGGCTACGCCACGATAAATATATATATATATATATATATATATATATATATATATATATATATATATATATATATAATATATATATAAAAATATATATATATAAATATATATATATATATATATATATATATATATATATATATATATATTTTATATTTTTATTATATATATATATATATATATATATATATATATATATACTAAAAATGCCACATTTACTATAGTCCAATCATTATAGCAAAAAAGAGGTCATTTTTGTCAGGTGATTTTGAAAGAATAATTATTAAGAAAAACGGCCTTCTTTTTGTTTTTTTTTTAATATAACAAAAGTACTGCCTATATCACTTTACTCATAAAAGACCGTTTGTAGAGAATTCAAAAACCTACAAAATGGTTTTTACAAATCCAAATTCAACTATTTTTTACCGAGAAAATAGTTTTTATTCGGTCGCACTATAAACAAATTAGGCCCTTATCTTGCAGGTGCCGTGAATGGTCCGATTTGAATTTTTAAAACGGCTTTTTAAAGTTGAGATTAAAACTACAAATTGTATATCTCACATTTTCATAAAAGTTTGGAGATCATTGTTAAAAATACATGTGAACCTAGCGCGTCTAGCGAAAATTCCGTCGAGCGCCCGATGCACGCAGCCCGTCTCTCGCTTCTCCTTCGCTACTGGGTCGCCCTCTACGTCTCGGTCGCGAATTATCGCTCGACGCGCTAGGTTCACAAGCATTTTTAACAATGTTCTCCAAACTTTTATAAAAATGTAAGATCTAAAATTTGTAGCTTTTAATCTCAATTTTAAAAAGCCGTTTTAAAAATTCAAATCGGACTATTTGCCTAATATTTACGGCACTCGCAAGATAAGGGTCTAATTTGTTTATAGTGCGACCAAATAAAAATTATTAATGCGAAAATTTTCATCTTTTGGCAGCTCAAAGTATATGTTATTGACTATCATTTCCCAAAAAAATCAGCTCGTAATATTGAAAATTAACGGAGATACGAATTTTTAAAAAAGGTCTGTTTTAAGCGTTTTTCCTGCCTTTCTCGGTGAAAAATAGTCGAATTGGGATTTTTCAAAAACCATTTGGTAGGTTTTTAAATTCTCTACAAACGGTCTTTTATAAGTAAAGTGATATAGCCAGCACTTTTTGTTATATTTAAAAAAACGACCTTTTTTAATAATTAGTGTTTAAAAAAATTACCTGAAAAAATAATTGGGTGGATTTTTGATTTACATTAATTACAAAAAAAATCTATAATGATTTGTCCACTAATACATGTAATATCTGCATTAAATTTTAGTACATACACTTTTATTTTTCGGCTAGTGATTTCTGTTATATACTGCAGATTATACACACTTTTGTACATTGTAAGTACATGAAAGTTTTTTAGACACAAAAAAAAGACTAAAAGCTTGTCCATCAAGCTTTTTTTGTACTTATTTTTAAAATTGTATTTAAAAAATTACCATTTTCAAAAAAAGTAGAGGCATAAATTAAAGTATTGTACTTATGTTATATTCAGCGTACTTGATTAATTTTATATAAGTTTAGGTTTTTATTTTTGTAATAACGTACTAATGTATCAACTTTAGAACTTTTACTAGGTGCACAACCAAATTTGGTTTCTAGGTTTTGTTGTCAATATAGGAAATGAAAAAAAAAAAAAATGGCAATACTCTAAAAGCCATTTTACACATATTAGAATTTTTAATAAAATTTATGGGAAAAATTATCTTCAAAATTTTAATAAAAGTTTTCGTATATTTTTTGGTAATGGTACAAAATTGTGTTTAGTACTAAATATAAATATGATTAAAATAGAGGTCAATGGATTAGCATTACTTAACCTGGAAAACCTTAATTCCTTAAACCCTGTTTGACATATTTCTCTTAGTTTTTAGCGACATAGATTTATGAACATTTATTTACTGTAAATCCGAAATATTTTAAGATTTTTTTTAATGCCCTTTATTTTTATTTACAGATGTATTTTTAATATTAAATTATAACACGGAAATTAAAATTTTAGAGCAAATTCAGATAGGTATATCTGTTTTTTATACTTAGAACAAGAAAGGGAAAAAAAAGATCTGCACACCGCAACCGAATGGTCAGAATTTAAATAGTGTCTATTTTAAAAACAGCTAGTGATAAATAATGCATTGGATACTTTTTAAAAGTAAAACGATTCAGTCATCTGGACGACTTACAGTAAAATTTATCTCAGTTTTATCACCTAAATATTGTATGCTTTTTTAACATTTTTAGGTTTTTTTTTATTATTTAATAAATAATATTGACAATAAGTGTAAAAGAAATATTTTAAAAAAGCAATTTTCCGTACTTCTAAAAATTAAAAAATATATTAAATGCAGCACTGCTCCATCTGGTCATATCTAGTTTAAAATGTTAAATATCTTGCTTTCAAATCTATTTTCATTTTATTTTATTTTTTTTTAATTTTATTTGAGAATTCATTTGTATCTACTGGTTGCTGTTTTTTTATATGTTTCCTTTTAAACAAAAAAGTATTTTTATATTATTATTTCGTAAATGCCTTATTTAATAAATGTTTTTTAAACCTACTGACCTGGTTAAATAACTAACCTAAGAGTATAGTTGCCAAAGACGTCCAGCTTATCAATTATTAAAGCCGCTTCTACTTTCATTGCAGCTATATCAGCATTAACATGCTTGATTTTAAATTTTTTTAATCCATACAAATGAACATCCCTAAAATTCATTCTTCCAACCGAAAAAGATTGGTTCATTGGAGGTATGGTAAGTGGGTCAGGAATTGGTGCTCCTGGAAGACCAATAGGGTCTGGCTTCTTATAGTGTTCCAAAATGACAAGGACATACTCGCTAAGTTTCTTTTCGTGCTCCAATGTCTCATTGGTACTTTTGATATGTTTAGGTGGCGGATCTTAAAAACGTTTAAAAATTATATAAATATTTTTATTATTAGAATAAGATACACATAATAAAAATATTTACCTACCTAAATTAAAGTGGACATAATTAAGGTCATTAAAAGTGAGCATATTGACCCTGTCGTAAATAATCTGCCAAAGAGTTAAAAAAATGACACTTTTATCATAGGCAAAATTAAGTCGCTCTATAAAATTGGGTGATTGCCCTGATGATGTTACTACGTCAGAATTGGTTTTTAGGCATGATACACAATATAATTTTTATAATTTAACTAGGACTATACCAATTTTAATATCCCAAAAATAAAATGGGGCATGGCATATAAAATAAAAAAGATAATTAAAACATTCATACATTTTTCTTGCATTCCAATTCCTTATTTCAGACATATTTATATTCACAATTATTGCTTAATAAATCGAAATAAAGTAAATTTTGCTTATTACTTTTTCCAAAGGTAAAAATATTTTCAAATGCCACCCAGATTGAAATACTTTTAAAGTTTAAGTACACTTATTTAACTTATTCTGTCTTTAAATCTAATTAAAATATACAGGGTGTTACATTTTAAAAAAATACGTTAGGTCTGATAAGTTTTTTACCTGACCTCGTATACTTACTATGAAAACGGCAGTTTATACAGGGTTCCCCATAATAGATAGATTTTAATTGCTTAGTAAAATTGTTGAAATTTCATAAATCTTCAAACTTTTAAAAATTACATCTTTTGAGTAAGTGCCATTAACTTCAATGCACTTTTTAAGATTTGACAAGAAATGATTCATGAGACGATGAAGGAAAACCTGATCTATTTACCGGACCTCTTCAGGCATTCGGACTTTTAGATCATGGATGTTTTCTGGGCGAGTTGCAAAAACCTTTGACCCACAGAAACAGGTCAGGTGCAGTTAAGCCCGGGGACCTTAAAAGCCAATTTTAATTTCCCCAAATAGTAAAATGAGTCGGCCATTAAACACTTGTCGCAGAACTCTTTTAGAGTTTTTAGCGGTATGTACTGTCGCTTCATCTTCTTCTATCAAGTTACTCTTTATGTTTTCACGCAAAAAAAAACTTCTTGTTGAACTGAATAATCCATGAGAATTAAAACTAAACATTAAATTATTTGTTTAAACCTAATGATGCTTTATTAGAAAATTGACCTTTTACGAAAATCAATTTTTCCTAGTTTTGAAAAATGACTTATCTGTTTAATTGTATATTGTATATTTTATTGTAGATATTATAAATATGGCTTTGTCTACGATATTTTTGTGTCATTTGACAATAAAGCTATTTTTTGACTTTGACTTTGACTTTTGTGACAGGTACCTACTCGATTAAAAATATGTTGATTTAAATCCCAAAGGCCATAGAAGATAATAATATAAAAAAAGTACTGATTTATCTCCTATAAAATTTATGTCAATATCAAAATAGGTGGTCTATTATGGGGAACCCTGTATAACAATCATTATAAGAAACTTTTATAAAAACTTTTTTTCTATATTTTTTAATGGAAAATAAAAGGTCATTCTGTAATTTAATATTCTAATTTTCCCCGTTGTTAGGGGCGAAAATTTTCAAAGATTTTACCCTTTTAGCTTTAATAAAAACACATGATATTTTTGTTTTTTTTAGCATAACAAATTTGAATTTCTTAAAAGTGAAAATGGGAAACATAATCAATTTTTATAAAAAAATAATTTTTTTTTTTTTTTTTTTTTTTTTTTTTTTTTTTTTTTTTTTTTAAATTTTTCTTTTTTTTATACAATTTTTTAATTAATTTTTAAATTTTTTGATTTTTTAAAAAAATATAATAAAAAAAAAAAATTTTAAAAAATTAAAAAGGATATTAAAAGGCTAAAAAAAATTCAAAAAAAAATATTATTTTTAAAATATATATATATTTATATATAATAATATATATAATATTATATATATAATTAAATATATATATTTTATAATATATATATATATATATATATATATATATATATATATATATATATATATATATATATATTGATATTTATTTCTTTTATTTCTTTATTATTTTATAATATTAGATCCATTTTATCTCTTATACCAACTCTTCAAATTTTAAAATTTATTAAATATTATTCTAGGTAATTTGAAAATATTATCCCAAATAAATTGATTTTCACTCTGTACTATGGTGTTTTATGTAAAAGTGGCTCAGACAAATTCAAAAACGCTAATATTATTGTCAATAGTAATTTTTCTTATAAAAATTATTACAATGTAGCTTTAGGTGGGATTAATCTACCTAAACTCTTATACTATTATGGATACTTTATAACTTATTAAGAGGACAATTTTTAAAAAAAATATTTACTTAAAAATAAATATATTTTGCAATTTGTATTATATCAACAATTACGAAATTGTATTTTAAATATATGTATAATTATCATAACAATTTTCTTGTTTAGCCCAATTTTTAAAAGCTTGTTATAAAGATTAGGACAATTACCCTGTATAATGAGACAATGACTTTAAAAACTTACCTTCAGCAATAATACACCCTATTAAACCAAACAACAAGAAAAACACTACACTATTCATTTTTCTTCACTAACGAGAAAGTTTCTTTGGTGACTCGTTTGCGGGTTATCATTTAAGACAGTGCCAAAGTTCAAAACCGTAATCGAGTTAAGTTCCTTCTATTTTATTTTATCTTAAACTTGTCGTCGTTTAACTTGTAACTGACGTATACATATTCTGTTAAATGAAGCAGTTTTATAATGGTTAAACAAAAAAATGGTTTACCACATGATATCCAGACGCGGAAATATTTAGGTTGGTAATTAATTTCTCATGTTATTTTATGAATAAAAAGGTAATATAAAAAATAAACCAATTTCAAAAAACAAAAAAAATTAAAATTATAAAATAATATTTTTTTTATGTATACCCTAAATTAACCAACAAAAATGAAATAAAAAGCAGATATGAAACTTATTAGAGCCCTACAGTTTTTTCTGACTATGGTGCCAACAAAGCCATTGTTTTTATTTTAATTAAGTTCTATATTCGATGGATTTGCTGACACCAATCTCAAAAAAAATTGTATTGTTGAACTTGACCAAGGTCTTAAGAAGTTTTCCTTTTGACACCACACCCGCAGGTCATGCCGATACATACAAACATATGCAAACATAAAAACATGCAAAGATGCAAACATAAAAATGCAAAATAAACATGCAAACATACAACCCGCAAAATACAAACATACAATCATAAAAAAAAATGCAAACATGCAAACAAAAAAGCAAAATACAAAATGCAAAATACAAACCCAAACATACAAACATAAAAATACAAAATAAAACATAAAAATAAAATATAAAACATAAAAATAAAAATAAAATATAAAAATAAAAATAAAAATAAAAATAAAAATAAAAATAAAAATAAAAATAAAAATAAAAATAAAAATAAAAATAAAAATAAAAATAAAAATAAAAATATAAAAAATAAAAATAAAAATAAAAATAAAAATAAAAATAAAAATAAAAACATAAAAATAAAAATAAAACATAAAAATAAAAATAAAAATAAAAATAAAAAACATACAAACAGGGAAAATGGAAAATGAAAATATAAAACATAAAACATAAAAAATAAAAATAAAAATAAAAATAAAAATAAAAATAAAAATAAAAATAAAAATAAAAATAAACATAAAAAATACAAAATAAAACATAAAACATACAAACATACAAACATAAAACATAAAAAAATAAAAACATAAAAATACAAACATAAAAATACAAAAAAACAAAAAACAAAAATACAAACATACAAACATACAAAATAAAAATACAAACATAAAAATACAAACAACAAACACCCAAAATTTTAAAAAAAAACATACCCAAAAATACAAACATACAAACATGCAAACAGGGAAACATGCAAACAACAAACGGGGAAGGTCAGCAGGGGGGGCACTGTAAAAAAAATTTTGACAAAAAAAATGTAGCCCTTAATTTTTATTTTAAATTTGGGGAATGTTTTTTGAGATTTAGTAAAAAAATTTTTTTTTCTTTTGAATCAAATTTTTTTGTGACCTTTTTATTATAAAATTAGGACCTAGGGTATCAAATCATAGCGGGCCCTTTGGGTAACTCAATTAGACACAGAGAACAAAAAACTGAATGCACCCCCCCATCCTTCCCATGCACCCCCCCACCCAAGCCCCCCCCCTTGCCCTTTCCCCCTTTTGCCCTTTTGGAAGGGCCCAAAACGTGGGGATTCCAAGCCCGCCCTTGACCTTGACCTGACCTTGGGGGGCCTTTGCGATACGTCATATAACCTTGAAGGGGCCAGGGTTGAAATGGTTTGGTCGACCTTGTTTGGGACTATTGATGGTGGGGTTTTTGGTTTGTAAAAAAGGGGCTTTTTTTTTTAGGACATTACTTAGTTCACATAGTCAACAAACATCTGCCCGCGCTAGTTTAATTTGTAATTTCCCAATTTTTTGAAGTCTAATAAGTCTCTAAAATTTTTTTCACAATATTATAATGTGAATTTTTGCAATTTTTGGTTTTTTTTTTTAAATTTTTGTCAAATAAATGGTTAAAAAATATCATTTTATCACAAAAAAATGAAAAATTTAAAAATCAATATTTAACCCCCTTTTTTTTAAAAATATCTCCCAAAAAAATTTAAAAAATTGTAAAAATGGGTTAAAACCCTTTTTCGGACCCCGTATTGGGGTTTATCCCCCAAACCCCGGGAAAAAGAGTCGAAGTATTAGACCACAGTAAAGCGAAAATATCGTTTTTTTTAAATAGAAAAGGTTACTGTCCCCCCGCGCCGCCAGGGCGGGGGGCGTATTTCCCCAAATTTTTTCCAGCGAGTTTTGATGGCGCTGGTAGTAGGCATTGTCTCGCACGAAAAAACATGGAAGTCGGCCTTTTGCCAAAGGACTTTTGTCTACTAGGGATATTGTCGCCTCGGGGGCCCCAAAACCGGGTTTTTTTTTTTATTTTTTTAAAATTGGTTTTTTAAAAACCCCCAAATTTTAAACGACACTTTTCCTAATTTTTGAAAGCAAAATAATGCAATTTTTTAAAATTTAAAAAGGGGGCTTTTAATCAAAAAAACCAATAATCTTTTTTTCTGAATCGATTCATTTGAATCAATCACTTGAAAAGATTCGTTCCAACCCCATTCACTTTATTATAATGTCAGATAAAGGATAGCCCGCCCCCCCCCCAAAACCCAAACATAACTCCACAACTAAAGAAAGGTAATAAAAGGGATTGTATTGTATTGGGACCCCCCCCTGAAATATTATTTGGTTAAAATTTTTTTCACCATTTTGTTAAATTTTTAAAAAAATTTAGCCAGAGGAGATTTGCTTACATAAAAACATAAATATAAATATATAATAAAAATATAAAATAAATTATAAAAAAACTGATTAAAAGATGGTTTGCCCCCTTTACCAGCTGTCTTTTTTTCCCTTTTAAAAATTTTTTTTACAAAAACTTTGCCTAAAAATTCCCGGGCTTTTTTCATCTTTCCCCAAATTTTAAAATTACTGGGTCTTTTTGGGGGAAAAATTTGGGTCAACAATGGTTTCAAAAAATTTTTCGCGAAGCAAAATAAAATGAAAAAATTTTTTAGTGTAATCCATAAAAATATTTAAAGAAAATTAAATATTTTATTGAAGGGGTACTATTATCGGTTCTATAAAAAAAAAACTTTTGGTATAGTAGATTTTAATAAAAATAAAAATAAATTATAAAAAATCTGATTAGGATGGTTTTCCCCTTTCCCCTGTCTTGCTCCCCTTTTTAAAAAATAAAATTTTAAAAAAATTTTTTAAAAAACGCGACTTTTTTTTTTTTCCAAATTTTTTTAAAACATTACTGGATCTTTTTTTTAAAATGGATCAACAATGGGGTTTAAAGAATTTTTCGCGACAGCAAACATAACTGAATAAAATTTTTAGTGTCCAATCCATAAAAAAAAATTTAAAAAAATAAATATTTTTTTTGAAGGGATACTATTATCGGTTTTTTAAAAAAAAAAACCTTTGGGAAAAAAATTGTTTTTGAATTAATCTCGGGGGGGGTAAAAAAGGGTTTCCCTCACCATTTTATCAAAAATAGGGGTTAAAATATAGTAGATTAATCATCTCTTTGTATATATTCAATTTTTTTGGCCCGCCTTCCCCATAGATTTTTTACGGGAGTTTATGTAAGAAAGGGGGGAAAAAAATTGATTGTGGACCTTTTTTTAACCGAAAAGGAAAAAAACCCAAACCCTCTCGGCGACCAAAAATAACTTTCCGGGGTTTTGGGGGGGGGAATTTTTTTTGGAATATTGTCACCAATATTTTATAGGATAAAAAACCCGTTTTCGGTTAATAAAATAAAACAATTATTTGTTTTGGTTTGTTTGATGTAACTGTCAAACTTGGGGGTAAAAATTTACAACCG